>JAPKLY010000010.1:1336181-1351934 GCA_026898435.1 Prunella vulgaris
AAAATTCAAATTGATTCAGTCAATCATCATTTCTTGATGCCCTCCAAATATATTAATATGGCAGCAATGACCACAGACAAACAATTTATTGTTCATTAATAGAAAATCTTGAGATGACAAATATAGTTGAATTTAAGAAAAACCATCAACTTAGTTGATTAAGATTATATATAATAAGAAGTAACACTAGGTGTATAAAATGTATGAAACAAATAATATATAAGTAAGATTTCAATAGCGTATATAAATAAGATAGAAAAATGATAATAGCATAAAAAAAGAACCTCATTGGGTACTTCGGGTACTTGATACCCGATGTTATAATTTTGGATCCAAAGAGAGTTGATTGGAAGAATTTGGGATAAAAGATCATAAGAATATCAAGATTGAGAGAAGTGGTACAAACCTCTCTCTATTGCAAAAGATTCAAGGGACGCTTGGTATGAAAATTTTTCAATGATAATGGGAGTGATATAGATGTATAGTAATTATAGTAAGTAACGAGAACAAATAAGGTACACAACATTGATTTTCCTTCTAAATAAGATAATCATTACCCTCATCTCATCCTATAATCATCCTCCTTAATCAATCCCCCGTACCACTATCAACAACTTTTTTTTTGTCAACTTATTCTAAAATTAGAGCACAACACTAATGATGTAATCACCATGAACACAAACTCTCATTTAACATATGTAAGAGTAAAGAAGAAAAATAAAATTTCATTCTCATTACCATTGACAAATTTGAAACAAGCACCGCCTTAATTTTAATTTTCTTCAACATAACTACTTTTTTTTAATACGGGTAATATTATTACTCGAACTCATAATCCGAAGAAAGTGATACAAGCCTCTATTGCAAAAATCTCAAATGTAATTTTCTTTAATAACTACTTTTATTTTAATACATGTAATATTATTGCTCAAACTCATAATCTTTTGATTATAGATAGCGAAATTCAAATCATTTGAGCTATATCACTTTGTCGATTTTCTTCAATAATAACTATTGCCATGAAGGGGATAATCTCTTTTTGGAGTCGAAGAAAAGAAAAGAGAATAACCAAGAAATGATTCTTACTAAAACTTAACGGAAAGAATAAAGAATTGCATACTTATATATGGAAAAAGAAAAGGACACAGCCCCAAAAAATAAAGATGTCAATTTTGACCTTGCAAAAACTCTGTCGTAAAAGGTCTGAATATTGAGACAGAACAACAAACAAGATGCATGTTGTGTAACTCTAATAAATATTTTTTTCCTTTTCATCTGAAGAAGAAGGAAGAATGAAAGGACATGATATGGACTTTGTTTCCTATTCATTTGATGGAAGAACATATATTTCTTATTTTATTAGGTTTAGGGTGTATTTGTTTAATTATTAAGGATGTATTTGTGCTAAAAAAAAGATAGTTCAGTATTCAATTTATGTTTGAGATAATAGTTTAAAGTTCAAATTGTATATTTTTTTTTTCAATTGAATAACTATCTAAGTTATGAAAATATGATCAATAGATCCAATAAATTCGACAAATTAGCATATATATATATATAAATCTAACCAGGTGAGCTAATTAATTCACTTGGCCACCGGGCTTCTCACTTGAGTGAGTGACCCGGATTCGATTCTCTTTGGGAACTAATAGGAGGGAGATATAAGGTTGGCTTGGAGATATTCTTGGAGTATTTAGAGACATGGTGAACTAACTTCTAAATACTAACAACTAACATTTATGTACTATAAGAATCAATATTGAATATTTTTTGTTTAATTGTTTTTTTTTTTAATTGTTAACGCTCTCATAGTAATAACATAAAAACAAAAGATTTTTTTCTACCAGTCCTTACCATGTGGAAATGCTAGATGTTTGGTAATTTCTCTCCCAAACAATGATAGAAAAATCCCATTTAACGCGGCTAATCTCATGCATATTGTATTGGACCTTAGGCCACACAAATATTTATGGCATATCATTTAAACTATTAATTGGAAGAATAGTTATTATTGTTCATAAAAAGATCAATTCAAATTCATCATGTTTAAACATATTGAGATTCAAAATAAATTAACGATTACTCCCTCCGTTGTCTTATAAGTTGCTCACAATTTTTTGGAGCTAATATTAAGAGGAGTATAAAAATATTGATATAGTACATGTGATGTAATGGAAAAAAGTGAAAAAGTAATAGAAATAGTGTAAAAAATATTGAAAATAATAATAAAGAAGTAAATAGTAGTTTTCTAAAAAGATAAAAAGACAAATGAGTAACATATAATGAGACGAATGTAAATGACAAAATGAGCAAATTATAGTGGGACGACGAGACATACGACCCTTAACTGGTAGGCAACAAAACGAGACATGATGGTCGAGCAAGTGGCAAGGAAATATTTTATTTTTAATTAAGTATTTTGTTACTCCTATAATTTTTTATTTCAATCTTGCAAATATATTTTAATCAATAACATATTTTTGTCTTCACTAATTTATTTGAAAGTTTAGAAAAATATATATTTAATGTACTCCATTTCCAATGTAATTTTTCTCTCTAATTTTGTTGCGATGTTTGAAATTGTATTCGTATTATTTTTGTTTTTTATATTATAAAAAATTATTGTGGATCATTTAGAAAAAAGAAAGAGAAAAATTAAAAGTTACTACTATTGTTATCGTAATTTATTGTTCAATTATTATTATTATTATTATTGTTCACCCTTAAATATCTTAAAATATAAGAAAGCATATATATGGATGATGATGAGAAAAGAAAGAAGTGAGAAATGAAAGGCAAATTACAGGTGAAGAAGGGTAGGGTAGGGGCGAGAAAAATAAGGCGGCAAGTGGGAAACGCTACAATTCCAAAGATAGATTAGATAGCATTGTATTAAAGACACAGAATCCCAACACTAAGCATACTATACTGCACCAATATTATTAATCCACCATAATTATCTTTCTTTTAAATATTTATTTCCTATTTCACATACCCAATTTTCCTACATTTATTTATTAGAATATTTCTACATTAATTATTAACTCCTCCCACATTCTTTATATAAACTGCAAAACCCCTCCCACACATTCTGTATCCACTCCACCACCCTCTCTCTCTCTCTCTCTCCATCCCACTTTTCTTCCGTAACCAATTTCACATTTTATTGTGTGACAATCTCTCTCTCTCTCTCTCTCTCTCTCTCTATCTCTCTCCCCTTCTCACTCTCTCTCTCTATCTCTCTCCCCTTCTCACTCTCTCTCTCTCTCTCTTCATATACAATTTGAAGTACCTCCGGAAGAAAATAAAAGAAAGATGAGAATGTTGGAGGGGAAAGGCATGAGGAAGGGTTTAATATTTGCAGTTAATATTGTTATGGTGTTTGGTGGATTAATAATATCATGTGATGGCCAGAATATCAGTAGATCAAGTTTTCCAAAGGGCTTTGTTTTTGGGACTGCATCTTCTGCTTATCAGGTCTTTCAATTTCTCTTTTTTCTACTTATATAATTTCCTCTGTTTTCCAACATATATATATATATATATATATATGCACCCCAAATTTCATTTCATTTCAACATGAAAATTAACTGTTTTTTATATATTTTAAAAAAAAAATGTTGATAAATCATATGGCGAAATATGATTATGTAATTATTAACCCTTCAAAAGTGATTGATTATAGTGAAAAAATGTTGCAGTTTCTTTTTTAAACTTTACAGTGTGGGGGCAGAGCCAACTTTGAGGGATTCGACCACTTGCTTTAATATCACCTCCATCTCTTTTTATCTATTTTATTCAATCAATTTATCTTATTACACAAAATAATTTTCTTGTTTAGAAGGAAATTAAGATACTTATACCATTATTTAATACTTCTATTTATTTTCTCATTCCATAAACATAGACTATATATCTTTTTGCATAAATTAAGAACTTGAAATTAATTATAATACTTATAACATTAAGTTGTTTTTCTTTGTTTAGGCAAAAGATAAATATACAAATTCAATAATATATCATAATTAGTAGAGTAATTAAATAACATATCTTTGTGTAAGTCTATTTTTACAAAATGAAATACTATGATTTATTAGAGGCATTGTTAGAAGAAATATGACAAATTTTTATTAATAGGATTAACAGAGTTATAGATTAAAAAAACCAATCACTACAAGAAAATTGACCTATAATGACAACATCATGTCATTATTGCTTTTCTAGTTAATATTTACAGAAGCAATAATGACATAATTTAAATAAATTGGGGTACGGGAGAAATAGTAATGTAGCATATACAAAGTGATGCATGCGGATCTATTAGTATTAATCTTTGTTGTGATTAGTGATACTTTAATAATAATTTATTTTCTTGACCTATTTTAAAATAGAAAAGGCTTTGTTAATCCCGTGAACTTGCATTGAATGACAACCCATGACCATGATCAAGCAACCAATCCATCTTTCTAGAAAATGACTAGATTTCTGCATCAGACATTCCTCTCATAAAAAAAAAAAAAAAGAATAAGATACGTTAAAAAAAAAAAAAACAAGTTGCATTAATTTACTATTTTCAATCATTTGAGCTTTATATAACTTCGTTATTCACGCTTGATTAATATTGGTGCTCGTTAGCTTGTTTATTGGCCTTTAATTTCTTTTGGCAGTCAATTGTTTATTTTTATAATTAATAAATATTTGGTTTTCTTAATTTATTGAAAAAGTAGTTTATACCCTTATATTATAGAGGATCACACTCATAATGTGATTAACATTCCAATCAAACCAAGCAATTGATTGGGGTTTATCTAATCCTTCTTATTACACGTATATCAAATAATATACAAAGTCTGGAATTAAAACTAGCAACCTACTAAACTTGAAAAATTTTGCAAAAAAAAAATTAAAATTCAACCGTTTAAATAAATAAAATTTTCAAAAGAGTAATCACTATCACTGTCATTCATATATATTATGACTGTTATAAAAATATACTTGATTTTTTAACAGGTAATATATATGTATAACAGTGATAGTGCAAATACATAACAGAGAACCCACATGTTTTTGCCTTTTCAAAAATTTCAGGCCCAAACTAAGCTTTGCTAAGCCTATATTTTGATTTTTGCTTTCCCTCACCAATTATATGATGCAAAATGGGCAAAAGAGTGTTTTGGACGACTTCGACAAAATGGCAAATGTACTAAAATGTAGTAATTGCTTGCAAGTTTTGGTTTCAATAAAACGGTTGCTCCTATGCGTAAAGGTTACTAAAATTAAATTTAGATGCAAGTATTGTGAAACAAATAATAAAAATAAAATTAACTTATCTTTTTGTGCCCATCAATTATATGGATTTACTATTTTAGCCCGCCAAATGATGATTAGCCAATCCTATTTTTGGCTGGGCCTCGATGGGCGGGCCCCTTCCACAATGAGTTATATGGTACTTTGATATTTTGTCTACTTATTTAATTTTTTCTTAATTTTGTATCTTGATAAATTTTGTCAAATGTTAGTAAGCTTATGGGGTATATTTTAAATTAAGTATCATAATTTAACTACTTACGCACTAATTTGATTTGAATTTTGGTTCTAATTAATGAGTGAATTTGATAAATATTAATGAACAAAGTTATAGCCATTTTTCACATTTTATCAATATATTATGATATTAAATACATTTATTATGGAGAAGAAATAAAACTGCATTTCTACCATCAATTCATATTAAAACATTTAATTGCAAATTATACTTTCAGTATGAAGGAGGTGTTAACGAGGATGGAAGGGGTCAAACTATCTGGGACACATTTGCTCATTCTTTCGGTAATACTCATTTTAATCGTCGTCAGATCTCATATGTATCTAGTGCACGAATCTTAAATGTATTAGTATGTACGTTTCCATTTCTCATTTTTAGTTTTTTTTTTAAATTTCTTCAGGAAAAGTTCTTGATTTTAGCAACGCTGACGTGGCAAATGATCAGTATCACCTATACAACGTATGACACTTGTACCCCTGATCGAATGAAACTATGCCTAGTCTTTATTTTATTAATTAAATATTATGTTTTTGACTGTGTAGGAAGATGTACAATTGATGAAAGATATGGGAATGGATGCCTATAGACTATCAATTGCTTGGTCCAGAATCTATCCAAGTAATTGAATTTCTCTAGTATATATTTTTTATTTTTTAATTAAAAATTTCAATCTAAAAAGACATGATTAATTAATCATATACATACATACATATTGTTATGCATCGTCAGATGGAACAGGGAAAATCAATCAAGCCGGAATTGATTATTACAACAATGTCATCAATGCTTTGCTAGCAAAGGGTACTAATTAATGTCTTGACATCATAAATTTCTACATACATTACTGATGCATGTTACTTACTTATAATAATCGCATTGATGGTCTAGGAATCGAGCCATACGTGACGCTCTACCACTGGGATCTTCCCCAGAGTCTTGAAGATCGATACACAGGATGGCTCAGCCCTCAGAGCATGTAACGGATCGTTGTTTAATTTTATGCTCGTTTTCGTTGTGCACTTGAGTAACTCATCTATTTAATTTGTACTCCAGACAGGATTTTGCAACATATGCCGAAACATGCTTTAAGGAATTTGGCGATAGGGTGAAGCACTGGATCACTTTCAATGAGCCCCATACTTTTGCTGTGCAGGGGTATGATGTCGGGCTGCAGGCGCCTGGCCGGTGCTCCATCCTTCTTCACGCGTTTTGCAGGGCCGGAAATTCAGCAACCGAGCCTTATATAGTCGCCCACAACGTGCTTCTTGCGCATGCAAATGTCGTCGAAATTTACAACAAGACATACAAAGTGAGTTGATCAGTTAAATTTAATTTATATAAGTAGCTAATTAAATTTAGTAAATGTAATTGTTATGTTATCATGTAACGTGTGATATTAATATTCTATATATATAGACAAAACAACATGGATCAATCGGAATATCATTGGATTCCTTCTGGTACGAACCAGCGACGAACAACTCAGATGATATCCAGGCCGCACAGAGAGCAATAGATTTTAATTTGGGTTGGTAAGTCTCATCAATCCATGTTTTTTTTTTTTTTTTTTTTAAATTTGTGCATCTTATAGTATTATTAATGACCAAATTCATATAATTAACTGAATGTAGGTTTATTGAGCCTCTAATTGTGGGGGACTATCCGAAATCAATGAGGGACAGAGTTGGAAACAGGCTGCCAAGATTTACTCCGGACCAGTCGAGGCAGGTGAAGGGGTCGTTCGATTTTATTGGCATAAATCACTACACGACGTGGTACGCGAGCAAAGACAAAATCAACATTATTGGTGGCCTACTTAACGACTCCCAAGCAGATTCTGGTGCCTTTGCTCTACGTATGTTGAAAAACTATGTACATTTTTTTAATTTTCTCGTCTCATGCATATTGATTGTCGTCTTCACTCCTTTTACAGCCATTGCAATCGGAAAGCCTAAACATGACAAGGTATGCACATGTACTACTAGAAAGATGCATGTATATATATATGCACTTTAGTTGTGCAATTTTCTAAAGTTGAACTCTTTAATTTTCTTAAAAATTGCTGCAGGCAAATTCTATATGGTTGTATATTGTGCCTTCTGGGATAAGAAGCTTGATGAACTACATTCGACAAAAGTATGGAAATCCTCTTGTAATAATCACTGAAAATGGTATGAATTTACCTTAAACCTTCAAGTTTTAATAGCCTGTTTTATATTACATCTATCTTTCTAGACAAAAATTTGTACGAGAACAAGCCAAATTAAGTGATAATGAGTCTTGCTCAATTTATAGCTCATTTAATTGTTTCATGTCATGAGATGGTCCCACACAAGACTGACTCATTTTTCTATACCTTTGGTCGACAGGAATGGATGACGGAAACAAGGAATTTTCGTCCGTCAAGCAAGACACGAAGCGGATCAAGTATCACAACGACTATTTGACAAATTTATTAGCTGCTATAAAGTCAGTGTTGCAAGCATATCTCTACATATATATCTTTCGGTTGATAGTCATTTAAGGCTTGTTTGGACATGCTAAATAAACATGTTTGGTGTTTTTGTCATAATTACAGGGAAGATGGTTGCAATGTAAGAGGCTACTTTGTTTGGTCACTTCTTGATAACTGGGAATGGTCAGCTGGATACACTTCAAGATTCGGGTTGTACTATGTTGATTTTAAGGATAAACAAAGAAAAAGATATGCAAAGGATTCTGTAAAATGGTTTAAAGACTTCTTGTCTTCTTAAGATTATTCTACACATGTTTGAAACTTTGAATTTATGAAAGATTTTATCTCGTGTGAAAGTATAAATTTGTACTCCCTCCGTCCCGTAGGAATTTGCACCCTACGGGACGACACATTTTTTAAGGAAAAATAATTTTATATATAAAGTAGTGGTATATGAGTAAATATGTGTTAAAGTTTGTGAGTGTGCACGTAAATCAATGCTTCTTTTTTAGTAGTGTGCAAATTTGTGTGGAACGTCCAAATAAGGAAAGTGTGCAAATTCCTGCAGGACAGAGGGAGTATCATTTAGCTAGGCACCCGATGATTAGTTATTTTAATATGAGTGAAATTATTTTTTAATCTAATTCAAAATTTGAACGTAAGCCAGATGATCTAATTACTTAAAGTTCACATTTGTGTAAAATATAACTATATACTGATCCTATGCTCACACTCATAGAAATGCGTATGCTATTATTCCTAGATGCAGTTATATATATTAGAATGATTTTACTTGATTTAAATTACAAGTTATATATAATTTTCTAACTCATGCATTGTAAAACAAAGTATAAGTTAATATAAAAATATTTTAGTATAAGCATAAAATATCAATACATACATTAATTTTGTCTTGTTTTCTTTGTAAAACCATGCATAATTTACGACAAGTGACTCTTACATTTTAATCAAACAATTCATCCACTTCAAACAAATTTAATAATGTGTGAATAAATTTCGTTATATACTTTGTTATCATATATATATGACCTACTAAAAAATGAAAAATTCTTATATTTAGTTATTTTTTTATTAGCCGGATTGAATTGAGGAAAACACTAAAAAAATTATTGTAGACACATAGCGCAGTTGAATTACACAAAATACATTGTTCACTTTGATTACTAACTTTTTTTTTACTCATATTTTCTTTAAGGATTCAATGAATTCTAATTAATGTATCAATGTAAGATAGAGTCATTGAAGCATGTCTCTGATAAATATGCATAAAAATAAATACAAGTAACTTAATCAAAAAAAATTTGCATAACTTTTTCTACAATGAATAACTTTTATATCATATTAAATATTTAATTTTTAATCTTATTTAAAAAATCAAAATTTTTAGAAATTAATTAATTATAACATTTCTCTAACATGTGAATAATTTTTTTTTTCCGATTTAAAAAATATGCATAAAGATAAATACAATTTTAATGTCTATCTCCATATTTAGCTTTCGGCAAATTATGTGACCAGAAAGGGAAATACAGGTAATTACATTTACAGCAACCCAAATTTGTGAATCTAGGGTTAGGGTTTCTTGTGATATTGGGGGTCTTTTTGTGTTCTATATTTATGTTTAATAATTTGTTTTAATGAATAGTTAGGTCAATTTTTAGGCACTTGGGAAGAACAAAAAATTAAAGATTTTTTTTTTCTGGTGTGGGATGTGGAAATAACTTTATTTTATCTTTTATAGGACAAAAGACCTTGTAGAGAATATTTCTATTTTAATATGATATAATATTAATAATTTTATTATGATTATTATCATAATAATAACAAATTAACAATCCAATCTAAGAGCTTCACGAAGATACATATGTGGGTATGTAAATATATATGCTGTTATGTTCAGCTGGTGATACTGAAAACAAATTAATAATGGTGTTATCTGATTGGATTTGCTTAATTG
Source organism: Prunella vulgaris (assembly GCA_026898435.1). Taxonomy (NCBI): domain Eukaryota; kingdom Viridiplantae; phylum Streptophyta; class Magnoliopsida; order Lamiales; family Lamiaceae; genus Prunella; species Prunella vulgaris. The sequence continues at coordinate 1,346,160 of JAPKLY010000010.1, forward strand.
AAACGTCGATTGTTGTTAAAGATTTTTTGCTTTATTAATTTGGAAAAACAGTTGAATGATCTTCATTTTAATTAGCGTGTTTAATTTCTTCTACTTTAACGTGTCACATTTGGAAAGATTTTCCTTCTCAAGTAGGTAGCTAGCTTATTCTCCTGGTAGGAATTGCTATATGATCGATCCTACAATTATGAATGCTTCTGTTCGATAGACTATACAATATATGGCTCTTTCCTTTATATATATTCCTACTTTAAAATACAAGCTCCTTCCAGGATATTTCTTTCCTGTTACCTATGCTATAGGTTATTAATTATAAGCTCTTCTATTTTAGTCCACAAGGTTTTTATTGAAGTATATATGATTAAGCAGCCTTATTTGGCTATGCACGAGGGTTCATTTGGTTCAATGGATAAGATAAATAACTCAAGATAGATTAGAAAAGATTATTATCTAGGAGTTAAATAGTATGTTCGGATTGTAAGATTAATAATAAAAACATATGCAATTGATAATTTTACCCTTTATATCATAAAAAAAAATAAAGTGGATTAATGTTCTTATTTTCAATATAAGGGGAGTATTTTAGTAAAGATAAAAACAATGGACTATTATCATATCTCTTCCCTAAGATAATATTATCTTCTATTCATAAGATAATTAAATTTTAATTTTGGGTTTTTTATTAATATTGGACTTCTGTCCATTAAACCAAACATCAAATTAGATAAGATAATTAATTTATCTTAGCTTATCTAAGGAACCAAATGAGGCCTCAATTAATCATTTTATCCACATCTTTCTTGATAAGAGATACATTATTATCGCACAATGCACAGACTGGTTTATGTAAATGATTACATTGTGATAGGGCGCTGCAAGTGTGATGCATTAATAGCAGACGCAAGGGCAGAAGATGTTGTAGTTAATTAGAGTACTCCTGTTTATCCTCCAACTTTCAACAGTACATCGACCCGGCCCCAACTTTGTTTGATGACCCTTGTTGAGTGGCCCTAAGAAAGAAACTCCTGTTGGACTAGACTATGAAGCTGAGGTTCCAAGTGCTGGAGCAAAAAGTTTTCCATGGCATTTTCTGCTCTGTTTTTGAGGGAGACTAAATGTTGGGATTCTGCAAGATGGGTGAGGACAGATGGTCATCTAAGATAAACAAATCTTCCATGGCATTTTCTGCTCTGTTTTTGATGGGGATAGGACAAAGAAGGATCTCGTGAGTTGTTATTATTTCGACGTCAAACAGAGCTTAATTATTTATTTATCGAGGATAGATATATATATAGCTAGTGATGAATGTTGCTTGTGAAGACAATCGGCCTTTGGTGGATGATGATCTGTACTATAATGGGGATTTTGTTATTGGAGTTTGAGTTTTGAGGAATTCGACATGGAGTAGTGACTGATGACTGACTGAGTTTGGGTCTTCGCCTGAAATCATTTGTGGTGGTTGTGATGAGGCCATCCATGTGTGAATGATGGTAATTCTGATGGGAGCCTTGTTAACAAAGTCATTGTTGATGAGGCTTATGGATGACAATGGGGCAGAGCAGGCGGGTAGGTATCTAATAACTCATGTCTGTCCTACCTATGTCTATCTTGCTCCATGCAAACCCATGTCGGTCCTGCCCCATGTGCAGGACGGGGCGAGCTGCCCCATTCTCAGGATGGGGCGGGGCGGGGCTGCCCCAAATGGAGCAGGTCAGGGCGGCCCGGCTACGGCGCGGGTCATTTTGTCATCCCTAATGAGGCTAGATTGATAATCATGGAAATATTTTTCCAAGAAAAAATGTGATTAATACAAAAGTAGTGTGACATATGTGTAAATATATGTATAATTTTTTTTTAGCGTGTACATAAATTTATATTTTTTTTCAATAGTGTATAAATTTGTGTGACCGACATATGAATAATTCTTTAAAATGACAAATAATTTGGTTTCTTGTGATCTATAAATTTGTTAATTTATTTATGGGATTCTCTTTCCTGCTGGGCTGATGGACTATCCATCTCTCTTGAGAATATAACAAACCATTCGCTTTCTAGTCATTATCTCCTTAAATAAACAGTGACAAGCAGCGAACACAAATTTTGATGGTTTTTCTATTTTAAAAAATGCTACATCATAAAAAAAAATAGAATTATATTTGCATTATAGTCTTTTCTTTTGGCAAGATAAATTTAGGGGATGCTTGATATGAATTTCGAATGAGAATTAATATATATGTATCATTAAAGGGTTAATTATTATGAAATTAGTGATTACTCTTTCGATTATCTTATATTTACAATTTCATTCATATGTAATATAATATACAATACCAAATACTATTAACGATGAATGAATTTATTTTCATTTTCCACCCTCATTGTTAATCTCTAATTTTGTTAACAATGAGGGTGTGGAATTGGTATCTAGCCAAACCTAATTGTAGCTCTTTTGTACTAATGAGTAATGACGACTATCACTATATAATACTCCATTGATTTATTATTTAAATAAATCTCAAGTATTTGCTTAATTGTACTATCTAGGAATTGTGGAATTCTTAGTGAAAGCAAAAACGCACGGGTTAAAGCATATTGAATGATTTACGGGCTACTTGAAGTAGATTACACTATCAGTACTTTATAAAATCATTAAAAATATTGATCGTAAAGTGAAATAGTGTTTCTTTTTATTGCTTTGAGATACTTTTGAGTTTTGGCATATTATTTTATTACCTTTTAAGCAGGGAGAAAAAAAATCATATGGAGTATATCATAATTTTTTTGGTAAATACAAGTATGTATATTTTAAATATGGTAGTATGAAATTTGAAATCACAAAATCTTGTAATCTACAACTTATGTGTGATCATTATTGTATAATTTAACCATAATAATGCATTAATGAAAAGGGACAAAGATAGGGAAGTACACAAATTAGGAACTAATGCCCATTTTCATACGTGGGATGAGAAAAAAAGTGAGATGAATAGAAAGTGAAAAAAAATTAAGATCATAAATTAAGGTAATATCTCATTGTTTTATAAATTGCATTTAAGATAATGGAAAATTTAATAACTTTATTTGGTAGAAATTTACTCCTACACCCCACAACAATTTGCAAGAGTGAAAAATACGGATATTATGAAAAAAATGGAATAAAATGAAAAGTGTTGTATTTTGAGGGGTAATTTGATAAAAAAAAACATTATGCATAAAGTAAAAAAATTTAATTGTTACAGTATAGTGTGAGTTCAAGAATTAAAAAGAATTGTAATAACATATTGTTTAAAGGGTAACTTACATATTGATTCAAAAAAGTAACTATATTTACACATTGGTTCAAAATATCTGGACAGAAGTATAATTTTTTCATTCACAAAAACATAGTATTTTTGTTCCGCACAGAATCAATTTGTAATTAATGTCAATTTTATGAACTATTTTATTATTTTTCCATTTAAATATGTAAATATAGTGAAGATAGAGCTTATAATGATTTTTTTTTATTCTGCTAATTGTTGTAGAATGTTATAAAAAGAAAAATCTACAAATTATTATAAATTCGAGAAAAAAATTCATAAAAAAGTATAAAAATTAAAATTCATCCTTTGATTGTTAATATTCCATCCACATTATAACCGTGAATTGGCGGTGGGCTCTCATTGAGCCAATTTGTCACCTCTTTACTTAATATTTGCAAATGATGTCTTGATAAAAAGGAAACTGAAAATGATTTTGGATCTAAAGTTTGCATAATTTTAAGAAATAATATAAAATAAAGACTCAAATTAAGAAGGTGGATATGTGTATCATATTACTGCGAGTGATATCATATACCACATGTGAAATTAAGGTAGAATCTTTTTCATTGATGAGCATCATAATTCTTTAATATAAGTATCATTTTTCGAATTTATTTCCTTTTTTAATCCTTAATTTCTATGTATAATCATTTTGAAAACCATACCAGATGCTGCATTCCAATTTCCATATCACATTGAATTTTATTTAAAGTATGATTAGTATGTAAGGAAATATAATTACAAAAAAATCAGTTTAATCAACCTAGCTAGTTATGAAAAAATAACCCCCTTCACCAAAAGATGGTTGATGGTAAAAAATTAAGTTAAAAATATACTCCTTCCGTAAATTTGCACTTTTTTTTTATGTTTTATACAAATTACATACTACTAAAAAAAAAATTGATTCAAGCACACTCACAAAACTATACACATATCTACTCATGTCACTACTCTATCTATAAAACACATTTTTCTTAAAAATTGTATCATCTTGTAGAGTGCAAATTTCTACGGAATGAAGTATAAAAAACTTACATTTGCCAAATGATATATGTGCGTGTGTGAGTTTTTTTTTTTGTAATCAGTATTCAATTCAAGTATCAATTAATTTGGGAGGACCAATCTAACCGGTCCAGTAATAGTGTCCCAATTAAAGTATAAATAAAAGGGCAACTCTCTTGTGTATCATATGCAATGTGCAATTCAAGTACATTTTAAAAAAAATTATATTTGTTATTACTAAAAAGTTATATCAATTAATTCTAAAAAATTACTCCCTCCGTATTTCTATAAGTTGCTCGTTGCTTTTGGACACACGAATTAAGGTAAAAGTGAAAAAGTATAAGTGATGTGATGGAAAAAGTGAAAAAGTATAAGTGATGTGATAGAAAAAGTGAAAAAGTATGAGTGATGTGATGGAGAAAAGTGAAAAAGTAATGAAAATGGTGTAAAAAGTATTGAAAATAATAATAAAGAAGTGAATAGTAATTTCCAAAAAAGGTAAAAAAGCAATGAGCAACTTATAGAAAGACGGACGAAAATGGCAACATGAGCAACTTATAGAAAGACGGAGGGAGTACTTTTTAATAATGCATTTTTCATTAATAATATACATAACTTTTTCAATAATAATTAGTATAATTGTTTAAAAATTTCTTGTGCGGTGCACACAAAACTAAGACAAAATAAAATCATATAACTCATCTCAAGATATGAAATGATACATTTGAATTTTATGGTATGAAATAATATAGGGACAATTTCGAAATGATATAATTTTTACTACGATTTTAAATTGGTACATTATGCAATTAAAAAAAACTCTATTATTATTATTTTACTCTATTATGCAAAATTTTATACCAATTTGAAAATAGTGATGAAAAAAATGTACAAATCTAAAATTAGTCCAATAATTTATAATACTTGATAATTTTATAAAATAAATGAAATAGTTCACACATTGATTGATGAAGCAAAGTAAGTAAAAAAATAAAAATAAAAACAACTTAAACAATTAATTAATTCAATACATATTTTAATTGCATATAATCAATAAATTTAAAGAAAATTACAATATATATATAATATGCACTATTTCCTCAAATTAAAATATTTCTATATGATTGTCACATATACGATCTAGATATTTATTTTGTTTTTCATATTTTTAAATAAATCAAGTATAGAAATTAAAATAATCTTATTATAAGCACTTTAAGATAATTCAAAAATGTTATTAAAATTAATTTAAATGTCTATGGTCATTAAAATTATTAACCAATTCATTAAACAATTGTTTTTCTTACAAAAATTCAATTTTAAGATAATTAATTTAATTTGAATAATTAAATTTTTTTGTTGATGTGATTAAATATATATATATATATATATATATATATAGATCAAATTCAAAGTTAATTTAATAAGTCAAATTAAATCAAAACAATGTATTTTTTAGATTAGCTTATTC
>JAPKLY010000010.1:1356934-1437511 GCA_026898435.1 Prunella vulgaris
TATTATGATATTCGTATTCGAAATTTTATGATTCGAATTCGATTCGAATTCGGTTTACAAATATTCGATTCGATTCGATTATTATTCAAATACAAATACAAAATCATGATATTCGATTCGATTCGATTCGTTTACAACCCTAAGCATGACGCCATTGAAAGCAAACAAGAACAACATTTTGGAAATGACACTAAAAAATCACAAAGAATGTTGCAATTTGCAACAATTAAAAAGGAGAAGGTAAATGTAGATTATTTATTTTGTTTGACCACTTGAAATGACGTGATTAATATTAATATTGTATTAATGTGTTACTCCCTCCGTCCCGTAGGAATTTGCACCCTACGGGACGTCACATTTTTTAAGGAAAATGTATTTTATATATAAAGTAGTGACATATAGATAAATATATGTATAGGTTTGTGAGTGTGCACGTAAATCAATATTTCCTTTTTTGGTAGTGTGCAAATTTGTGTGGGACGTCCACAAAAGGAAAGTGTGCAAATTCTTGTGGGACAGAGTGAGTAGTATTTACTTACACCATAAAAATTAATTACACAATTAATATAGAAGTGAATCAATAAGGGTAATGATTATAATAAGATGAAAAATATTAATTAAATTGAATAATGATTATCTATTTTTTTAAAATAATAGTATTATGTTATGAATATTATTATTCTCCTTCAAATACTATAATAATAACACATTTATTTTTATTTTCATCGAAAAAATTCAAATCAAGCACTATCTTAACTTTTTGTACATTAGTTTATCTTTAAATATAAATACATTTTATATTTTATTATATATTTTCATTAAAAGGCACTAGCAAACTAAATAAAATTAATATTATAAACTAATTTATGGTTAAACTGACTCATCCTAAGCTTTACCATTGATATATCATTTGGAAATATATTTAATTTGTTTTGAAATAAATCATATTGGGAATTACCACATTTGGTGTATCATGTGGATATATATATAGCAAAAACATGCATCACATTATTTGTTTTCGGCAATTGAAATATTAGTGAATTGTTTCTGGAGTATTACTTAAATTTGTTCTTGGAATATTACTAATTTGTTTTTGGATATTACAGATTTGTTTTTGGGTATTACTTAGACTGTTCTATAAATATTATGAGTTGTTATTGGAGTAATTTTCAGCATCCTATCTATAATCCACCTCTACAACAGATTTAAATAAAAACGATTTCTACAGCACAACACATACATCGGTCAATTTCTGCAACAACGGCGCTAAATAATGTGCCCTAATCTTCAACCATTTTGCACAGATTTACTCCACTGAGTCCTCCACTACAGATTCAAGAGTTGGGGAACCGCTAACTCACCATAAGTGGACCACTTTAAGAGTGAATAAACTCTTTTTTTTTGGGTCTTGAATTCATGACCTCAAGAACTTAAATAGTAAAATTCTAATCACTTGAACTATCCACGGACAAGTATTATTTCTTAAGAATTGAAATAAAACACATAGTATCAATATTTTTAAAAAAATTACTTTTTGTGTCACTATTTTGTATAATAAATAATAATAATCGAGAAGGATAATTACAACACACCTTCTCAGATTAAATAGGCATTTTAATCAATTGAAATTAAAGTATATAATATTCAATATTCCAAAGTGCAAATACAAAATTAAAAAACGAACTAACATTTATTAATTCTTTCCCAAATATTATTACGCTTACGTTTTATAGTTAGCACGAGATTTAATAAAAATAGTATTATATTGAAATAATAGATAAAGTAACAGTAGAGTGAGAATATTATGAAACCCAAATTTTTATTTGTGAGTGTGGATTATTTTCAGATAAAGAAATGAGAACAAATTTTTTTAATGGAATGAGTGTTTTTCTTTTATGGACGTTGCACAATAAAATTTTCATTCTATAAAAAGTAACACTATATATTAATTAACAAATACTTTTTTAAATAACTACAATTTATTTTTTTACTGGGAGTTGACTTAAACATTGACTTTATAAGATTTTAATTTGAGAAATAATATTTAAACAGATAAAATGATTTTAATGACAGTAAATTGTTCAATTTAAGTAAATAAAATAGAAAGAGTAGGTTTTATATGAAACTTGTTCATGATAAATTTATTATGAAACTGTTTTAAGGTAACAAATATTCGATCAAATGTATCAAAATATTTATCAGGAGTATCAAAAGTTGGAGTCAATAAAATTTATGACAATTATAACATAATATCATTTCGATACTTATAATGAAATTTATAAATACATTTGATTAAATATTTAATACTTTAAAACTGATTCATGATAAATTTATCATGAACTATTTTCGTACAAAACTTATCTAAGGAAAAAGAATTATTAGTGAGACTGAGATATAATATAGAGATATTAATGGGTATGCAAATTAATATCCATGATATGAGGGGCAAAATGGGAGTTGACATTTTTTTTTTTGCAGAGACAAACAAGGCCTCAGTCCTTGAGATTTCGGAAGTTTCATAGCAATTTTTTTTGGTGCAATACATAAAAATCCACAATACAATAATAATCCAACAGATCTTCAGTATTTGATTTTTGTTGCAACCAACTCTTCCCTTTATAAGTACACGTGCTGCCCATTGTTCTACTCTCTCTCTCTCTCTCTCTCTCTCTCTCTCATATAGTGCTTCCATGCATGGAATTCTCCTCCTACTGCAACAGACAACAAACAAGAAATGCATAGTTTTAGAGAGAGAAAGGGGCGATTTGTAAGTGTGTGTGTGAGAGAAATACAGGGAAGAAATAGTCTTTTGGTTTCGGTTTTATTTCTCTATCTTTAGGGCCATCATTAGCGATCCATCTTTTGATTCTTTTCCCAATTTAATTCTCTTTCTCTCTCTCTCTTTTACTGAGAGACAAATTATACCGATCGATATGGAATTCTATTCTTCTATTTTTGCTTTGATCTTTCACTTCCCCTCACCTGTTTTCTTGATGATCCAGTTTCTGTCACTTCCCTGATACGAGGTATAGTCTTTGCGATCTGTGCACTGCCACATTTCTGATTTTAGCTTAAATTAAAAAGAAAAAGAAAAGAAAGGAAGAACAAAGCAGCAGTCGATTTTTTATCTGGGCATCGCTGTCTATATGTGAGTTTCCCCTGTTTGTTGAAATGCTTGAGTGAAGTTGAGTTACTTGTTTACTGATCTTGATTTTGTGTAGTTTGTGGAAGAATTGAGTGATATGGGGGAGAAGGGTTATGATTCGAGGTTCGTTTGCAAGTTGTGCAACAAGAAATACCCATGTGGGAAGTCACTAGGGGGTCACATGAGGTCTCATGTAGTTGCAAATTCAGCTGAATTTCAGGAAAAGGTTGAGTTCAATCTGAAAGGGAGTTCATCTTTTCCTGACGATGAGACAAAATTAGGGGAATCTGGACACGGGCAAACTGGATATGGTTTGAGAGAGAATCCCAAGAAGACATGGAGAGCCGCCGATTCGAGGCATCCATTGCCACCGGATCAAGTTTGCAAGCAATGTGGGAAAGGGTTTCAGTCATTGAAAGCTTTGTGTGGTCACATGGCTTGTCACTCAGACAAGGATAAGGGAATGAAGGACGATAATTCTTGGACTAGTGAGAACGAGCAGAAGATGGTGTTTGATGATAGTCAATCAGATACAGAATCTGAAGAAATGAAGCTGAGATCAAGATCATCAAAAAGTAAGAGGTACAAGAAAATTGCTGATGATTCTCCCTTTTCTCTAGCTAATCATGGTTCTTCATCTGTTTCTGAGATTGATTTGGGGCAAGAGCCAGAGGATGTAGCTATGTGTTTGGTATTGATGTCGAGGGATGTTTCTAGGAACAATTGTGGTGTTGATTCAGTTGTAGAGTCTTCTGATAATAATTCTGTTGTTATGGAGACTAAATCTTGTTCTATTGAAAAGAGAATTGGTAGAAAGGAGATTTTAAATGAGTATAGGATGCCAAAAGAAGAAGGTACTTTGGGGGCTGAGAAGGAGAAGATGGAGAATTCTGATTCTGGGTATTTCTTGGATGAATGTGGTAAGGCTGAGTCTGATGCGTCTGATGGTGAATTTCGGAAGAGCTCGAAAATGATCATGAGCTCAAGAAACCAGTATGATGATGACGAAGACGAAGATGGTATGGCTTCGAAATTTGGTGGGACTGAATCAAGAAAGCGCAGGTATGGTTACAAAAATCATGAATATGTTAGTGAATATGCAAGAATGATGAAAAATGGAGGTCCAAATGGTGAAATGAGCAGCAAGTCTCAGAAAAAGAGTAAGTATGAATGCTTCACTTGCAAGAAGATTTTCAAGTCTTATCAGGCACTGGGAGGGCATAGACCATGCCACAAAAGAATGAATGAATCTCGAGATGAAAGTGGAGAAAACAGCCCTGATGATTATGACAAGAAACCAAGTGGTAAGAAGAATTCATCGCCCTATACTGAGAAAATGAGCAGCTCTAGTAAGAAGAACAAAGAGCAGGTTTGCCCATTCTGCAACAGAGTTTTCAAGAACGGGCAGGCCTTAGGTGGCCATAAACGGTCGCATTTCATTGGTGGACATGATGATAACAGCAATCGGGGCCCAGTGGTGAAACCCGAGGTTCCTGATTTGCTCGATCTTAATCTTCCTGCTCCTGAGGCTAGCGATGATGATTGATGAAACAGCTTGCTCTTTGCTGATTTTGGAGTATGCATGGTGGTTGCAAACTTCAGCATTATGCTTTATCTTCTTCTGCGTAAGCTACCTTTTTTATCTTTTTGCTCATTTGAACCATTCACATGGTACCTTCCTTGAAATTTTTTTGCAGTGCTTTAGCTAGCTAGCAACATTATTCAGTCAATCACATTCATTTCATCATATATTTTCATTGATTATAGTTAATATATCCATTCGTTATGCTGAAGTTGGTTTTCACTAGGCCTAACAATAGACGGTATATAATTTCTATGATTCTACATGTAATTCAAGAGGGAAAAGTTTTCAAAATTTGACATCACAAATATTCATTTTTGTGAAAGAAGATAGCTGCCAGATGGGCGGGGCCTAAGCGGTGTTAGGTGGGACAGATTTACCGGTTGGTGGTGATGCGACCGGCCTAGTTAAGATAGCGACTTTTAGAACACTGCATTGAGTTTATGGGAGATTGGCATAACATTTTTCACAGTCTCATCATCACAATCATTGTGATTAACAATGCATAACTATCTCACTGTGTCATTAAGAATAATGAAGACAATAAAAGTGAAGTTAAAGTGATTGTTAAGAAAAGCTATAAAGATTTCTTCTGTCATATCAGCACTTGTCTTAAAGATATTTTGTTGCTTGGATTGAAGTAGAAGTTAACAACTAAGATGGAAGATTCAATCTTTTGTGCTCCACTGTTGCAAATTGGAAGAATGATGAGTTCCAAGAAACATGATGATGAACCTCTCTCTTAATTTCAACCTAACCTCACACCCATTTTCTCACTTTTTTTCCTTAAGTTGTCTTTTGGCTTTTGAGTTTTGACTTTTGAGGGAGAAAGTAGGAATATTAAATATTGGGAGGTTGGCTTGTGAGACTGTATCATTAACTGATGTGGGACGTAATATCTTGGAAGACAAATGTTCCTCACAAGAAACACATTATGAGAACTTGATTCAATACAATTATATGCTCCCTCCGTTCCGGAGCAATTTGCACCCTAGGAAGTGGCACATTTTTTAAAGTTTTTTAAATAAAGTAGTGACATTTGGTAAATATATTTTAATTTTGTATATGTGCACACAAATTGATATTATTTTTAGTAGTACATAAATTTATGTGGGACGTCCAAAGGACGTACTATGGATAGGCTTAAATCACGGTGTGGGACTTGTGATTTGTGAAGCCGTCTCGCCGTTGCGATTATATAAAGCACATACATAGTTGTGCACTCCACACCTATATTGCACCATATTCCCTGTCTTGTTGCTTTTAACTTGTGCAGTGTTGTATTCTCACTCACTCTGCGCCAATGAGTGAAGCAACAAATCCAATAAACAGAAAAGACAAATGTCATAGGAGAAAAATTACAAGAATTGTTTCATTGTTTGGTTATGTATGTTTGTTATCATTTCCTTGATATAGCAAGATGGAGTTAACAAGCTACATTTTGTTCTCTCTTTTAGGTGTGAAATTTTGAATCAAACAAACTTTGATACAACTAGTTTACTACCATCTGATGTGACTGTGTTTGGTGCACATTGATGACAAATTTTGCATGCATAAGTTATTTGGCCTAAATATCTATGTTATACAATATATAAGAGTACTCAATAGCTTCAATTATGTTCAAATTTTAATATAAATAAAAGCATAAGGCTTAATCTTAGTTTTGAAGGTGGATGGGGTCTTAATTTGGAACGGGTTTGACTCTGATTGGGAGTCGGAATTTCTTCACTTAATATTTCTTCCATTTAATATAGAGGAAATAAATTTAAAATTTCCCCTAATAAAAAGAAGGGCAACAGAATATTTAATTCTTATAAACCGTAAGGAGATGAAACATAGGAATATAACTATTTTTGTGTCAAATAGAACATGTTCTTCTGCAGAGTTAGTTGGGCCGTTCTGCAAAAAGTTTGAGTGGGGCCCGCCAATGTTTCTGGATCAGGGTGTGGGCCCATATTATCAAAGTAATGTCAAGTCATCTGTAGAAAGTGAGATGGGCCTAGACAATGAGTGGTTATGATCCAAAAGTACGCTGTGGGGCCTAGGCCCACCATTTCCTTCAAGAATATTTTTGCTGATTTTATCCTTTTCCTTAAACTTCCAATTTATAAATTTTTGGCAAATGGTTATTATCAGTGTGGACATAATTGCAATACCAGAAAAAAAAATAAAAAATTGCACAGTACTATTTATCACTGAAAAAAATAAAAAATTGCACAGTACTATTATTAGAATAACGATATTAGTTGGATTGTGAGGATAAAGTTAAAGTAATAGTTTCCATTTATAGGGTGTGAAAACAATTGTGGGACGAATGAAAAAGGAAAGTGTGAAAATAATTATGGGACGAAGGGAGAGGGAGTAGTTTATTATTGGCTATATGTGGACAAAAGTGTAATTATGTGCATTAGGTAAAAACTGATTTTTTTTAAAAGAAATGTATAAGTCCAGAAAGCAACGTTAATTCTACGAGAAATTTTGAAAGTCACTCCCTCTTTTCCAAGATAATTTTTATATTTTTTTATATAGATATTTTAATTATTTTCACGCTTTAAAAGAAGAAATAATTTAAACTCACAAAAGTCAATAAAATACATTTTTTTATATTTTAATACTCCCTCAGTCCCACTTGTTCATTTTATTATTTTCGTCCGTCCTACTATATGTTGCTCATTTACTTTTTTACCTTTTTAGAAAATTACTATTCACTTTTTTATTATTTTTTAAAATATTTTTTACACTATTCTCATTACTTTTTCACTTTTCTCCATCACATCACATGTACTATATCAATATTTTTATACCTTTCTTACTATTGGTGCCAAAAAATTGTGAGTAACTTATAAAGGGACTGTGGGAGTATTATTTAACTTCATATTTATATATTTTATTTTTTCTTAATATACGTGCAAGTCAGTCTATCAAATAAATTTTGAAACGGAGGAAGTTTATTGTTTTAATAAAAAAATTGAGTTTCTATAGTTTTTAAATATAAATGGTTATACCTTTGCCTTTTAACTTTGTTTTGATATGGTTCATGTACTAATATGCAGCAAATTCCTATGCAATTTCATTTATTCATAATAAATCATGTGATTTTGTTCAAACATAATGAAAATGTAGCCACCAATTTCAGAATAGGAGAAAACATACAAGCGGGCCTACATTTTCTGAATTTAGCAATCACTATGCATGAAATTATAGGTTGGGGTCATTATTTGACTTTTTTTTTTTACTATTTAGATAATTCAATATTAATGCTAGTTAAAATATATAATTGATAAAGATGATCAGAAAGGAGAGAAATAAATTGATGGGTGAAGCTTTCAACATTGTAAATATCATAAGGTAAAATTAAGAATAGATCGTGGAATTGACAGTATAATATAAATGTCTATAAAGCGATAGTTTTTACCATTGGTTATTAGAACTAAGAAAAATACTTAGGTTCATTATTAGGATAAAAAAAATATGTGTAAATATATTAAGAATTGAGTAATTACATAAGGCATCTTTCAATATTAGATATGCTTGATTAATTTATCATGTATAATATATTAAGAAAAATGCTTAGATCGATAGTTTCCATTTATCATGTACTCTCCGTCTCAAGTCTTTTTTTTCCTTTTTTTCATTTTGAGACCTTCCAATTTTTTTTTTTTATATTTAAAAAAAAAAATTACACTTACAAAAGTCAATAAAACATAATTTTTATATTTTATTAATTAACTTTACACATATACTCTATTTTCTTCTTAGTCCGTGTGCAGACGGAAGGAGTATAAATAATTATACACAAGATTAATATATCAAATTACACTACATAATCTTGTTTTTATATGTGTAGGAGCCATTGGTTCTATCCGTTTCGTGGTCTAAATGTCCTTCTTCTCCGACCAACGGGCGAGAGCTACGAGGTTGTCACCCGCCGTCGCCTTGTATGGTCATAGGTGAAGTTTTTTTTTTTTTTGGAATTTGATCTTAATAACATTAGAAATTGACATATTCATCATTTAAAAAAAAAAAAAAAACTAAATTGACTTGGCAAAACCCATGAAATTTTGTTACGAGGGACCTCCTGCTGAATCAAGAATTATATAGTTCGAGTGTTTTAAAATAAAAAAAATAATTCTAAGGGGGCGTTTCGTAAAAAAGTTCTTCAAGGTAATGGGAATGGGATATACACATAGTAATTATTATATGTAATGAAAATAAATAAGATACATAACATTGTTTTTTCTCCTAAATAAGATAATCATTACCCCATTTAATTATCTCCATCTCACCTTATAATCATCCTCATCAATCAATTCCCCATACCACAACCAATATCATTATTTTTTTGTCAACTTTTCCAAAATTAGAGCACAACATTAATAATGTAACTACTATGAAATTTTATTCTCATTACCATTGAAGAATTTAAAACAGACTCCCCTAAGTCTTTCAAAATATAAGTTGATAATTTTGGTGTCTTTTAATGCATTATTGTAGATTTAACTTACACTCATCTCAAAATATTACATTCGATGAATAAAAATAAGCAGAGACAATTCTGTAATACACTTAAAACTGATTTAGCCACAATATATATATAGCAAGAAAACTAAGTATTAATTGCATCAACGCCCCTCCCTTATGGTAAAATGAGAGGTTCAATCATCCATATATCTCTTGCATACTGATGGATCGTGCGATCGCTGCTAAACTTGGAAGAACCAGCTGTGTTCAGGATAGACATCTTGGTCCAATTCTGCATTCAAGCATGCATAATGTAACAACTGTTTGGCATTAAAGAAGGCAAGGGAATGGGATGTGTAAGCAATTACCTTTTGATCCCTATAAGCCTCATCGACTCTGTCTTGGCACTCTATGTAGCTCGGGAAGTCCTTGCCGACGAGGAAGTAGTCAGCCCGACCATACCCTTCGTTTCCTTCCAAAGACCCCATTAGGTCTGTGTAGTTATTAGGACCAAATACACCACTAGTTCTAACAAATGTCTTCACTTCTTCAAATCTGGGGTCTGCTACAAACTGCAGCATGCACACAGATAGAATGTGAAATTGATCAATATCACAGATTAGGGAGAGTCTTGAAAGCCAGTTTATATACCTTTCCCTCGGCTCTTTCTTTGCGAAGCCCAGCAATTTCATGAGCGTGCGCACCAAAAAGGAAAAAGTTATCTTCCCCGACCTCTTCCCTGATTTCAACATTAGCACCATCCAAGGTTCCAATCAGGACACATCCATTCATTGCAAATTTCATGTTGCTCGTACCACTAGCCTCCATTCCAGCCGTGCTATTTGAGAGAGAGAGAAAGAGAGAGACAGACAGACGATCAAATTACGCGAGACTTATAACAGAAAAGAGCCTATAAGCGAGGACAGAGTCTTGTACACCAGCTTAATCGTACAACTGGTTTGCATTTTACGTTTAAATGATATTAGTTTAATTAAAAAAATATTAGGTTGACGTCATTGTTTCATTTAAAAAATATTACTCTCTCCGTCTCTCTATAAACTTTCCATATAGTTTGGGATTGCAGATTAATGTAAGTGTTAAATTAATAGTTTTGGTACAAATGATGCCATAGGAAAAGTAAAAAATGTAAAGTATTATAATAAAGAGTAATGAGAATGTGAATTAAAAAGTAAAAAGCAGGTTCCATAAAAGGAATGAAAAGTTTATAGTGAAAAAGATCAAAATGGAAGTTTATAGAGGGATGGAAGAAGTAGATTTTTATTAAAAAGTGTCAATTACAAACCATTTGCACGGCAAAACTGTTTCATATAAATTCCAACTCATAAGCAAGATACCTGATGTGTTGGGACAACTCACTCCCAGGAATAAGCACCTCTGCAACACTCACATTGTAATCGGGGACAAAAACGACCTGGAAAATATACAATAGAACAAAAGTTTTAGCAATTTTATTATGTGCCTCTAACTAGACAATTTCATGTAACATGCATATCATAATATATATAATTACACATTGTATGTATACCTTGAGAAGGTTACCTATATCAGGATCATGGTTTATTGTAGCCCCTACATCAGTAATGAATTTGACAATCCTCTTAGCTTGGACATAAGTAGAAAATGCTTTTCCACCAAATATGCAAACTCTAGGCACAAATTTGGCTTTCCTCTCCTCAGCAGTCATTTCTTTCATCTTCTTGTAACGATACACAATTCCCAGGATATTCATCAATTGCCGTTTGTATTCATGGATTCGCTTTACCTAAAATCATGGCATCCAAGTTATAAGTTTGTAAATGCTCAAGACAAGACATATGTTTGAAATACTATAAATTAGAAGTGCTGAGAGACCTGCACATCAAACATTGCATCAGGGCTCACAACATATCCTGTTTTCTCCTTGATAAAAGACACAATTTTCTTCTTATTGTGCATCTTCGCTTCCCTCCATTCACAGTGAAGCTCTTCATTATCAGCGAACTGCAAGATATTTAAATAAACGAATACTTATCTGGTAAATCACTACATGTTCTCAGATGAATAATAGTGTAAATACCTTGCGTAATTCTATTAATTTTTCAGTATTTAATAGCCAATCTTCTGATCCTGTCCATTTGGTTATGATTCTACTGAGCTCTGGATTACAAAAACTAATCCATCGTCTAGGTGTCACCCCGTTAGTTTTATTCTGAAATTTCTCGGGCCATAACTGTCAACAAGCAACGCAAAATGATTTATGATTCAAAGAAAACATGATAACAGAAACAAGTGACAAATGTTAATTACCTTGTAAAACTCATTAAAAACTTCTTTTTTAACAATTTCGCTATGAATCTCTGCAACTCCATTCACTGCATGCCCTCCAACAACACATAAATTAGCCATGCGTACCAATTTTGGTTGTTTTGGATCAGGTTCAAACATCGCCTTTACTTTTTTTTCTGGATCCTCTGCCTCTGGTTCTTCAGCTTCCTCATCTTCTTCATTACATTTCTTTGCTTCTTCCTTACTGATAGGTGTTGTTTCTTTTTCTTCGTCTTCTTCTTCTTCTTCTTCTTTTACTTCTTCTTGAATAGACTCCTTCACGAGGCATTCCTGTGACTTAACAAGTAAATCAAAGACTGCAGAAGGAAGTTCGATATTATCCAAAATCCTCATCTGACTCAGCTTTTCCTTCAGCAACTCGAGGTCCTCACTACCATATTCTTCAATTATATTATTGATAAACTGCATAGGAAAGACAGTATGACGTAAATCATGAATCAGTAACTGTAAGAAAAAGGAATAAATAGATACACTTAATTAATTATTCATCTATTCACTGTAGTTGATCATATTAGCAAGAAGTTCATATAGTAAAATTTGCAAGGAAAATACCTCTTCATCAATCATTCTTATGATCTCAATGTGCCGTGGAAGAAGTTCTTGGAGAAGATCCAAACTCCATTTCTCCAGAGCCTCAGGCAGAACAGTGTGATTTGTGTACGCCACAGTTCTGGTTATAAATCACTAGTATATCAGATACATACTTTCCAAGATCCATCTCTCAGTAATATTATCAAATTAACCACAATAAAAAAAAAAAAATGAAGCACCTTTGAGTGATACCCCATGCTTCTTTCCAGCTCAGACCCTTCACATCTATTAGTATTCTCATCAGCTCAGGTATACACAGAGTTGGGTGAGTATCGTTCATTTGTACAGCAACCTTTTCTGGGAAATTCTCCCAATTCACCAATTCCCCTGATCTCCTCTCAAATCTTGCTATAATATCCTGAAGAGAAGCCGAGCATAGCGTGTATTGCTGTTTCAGTCTAAGCGTCTTTCCCTCATATGATTCATCTCCTGGGTATAAAACATAGCATATCTGATCCAAAAAAAAAAAAAAGGTGGAAAATGTAAAGCAAACAAACTCGGAGACTCATAGAGGGACTTCAATAAACATTAGAAGGTCTTGAAGTAAACCTTTTCAGCCCTTTTCATTGCCTCATATGCTTTTGAATGATCTCCAGCATTAAACGCTTGTAAATCAAAAACTTCTGCACTAACTTTCGTTGACCACAACCTGAGGTTGATGGTAGTTTTAGTTTTATATCCAGGTATTGGGACATCATAGGCAACAGCAATAATGTCTTCTCCTCCAACCCATTGCTTCTTTCCGTTTGGACCTTCATTGACTTTTCCGTAAAATTTAACCGGGTAGGAGATATCATTTCTCACTATCTCCCACGGATTTCCCATCTGTTCCAAAGATTCAACCAGTTGATTTCTATACATTGATAACAGCTTATATCATTAGTAGACAAAAACATACCTCAAGCCAATTTTCAGCAACTTCCTCTTGACCATCTTTGGTGATGAGCTGCTTAAATAGCCCATATCTGTATCTAAGTCCATAACCCCAAGCTGGGTAATTAAGCGTTGCCATGGAGTCGAGAAAGCACGAAGCAAGTCGCCCTAGTCCTCCATTACCTAGTGCTGCATCTGGTTCCTAAAATCACATTCCGGAAAATCTATATGATAACATAACTCAAAATTGTGCACATCTATCCTACTCAACTACCAAAAAGCCCCTCATACCTGCCTTGCTACATTTTCCAAATTGTGCCCCAGCTTTGTTAGTGCCTCGGCATAAGCCCCGGTGAGCTCCAAATTACCAACAGCATTCAACAATGCTCTACCCTGTCGAACAACAGCTACGAAATCGAATCAACCAAAAGCCATTAAATTAACCTGGTGGAGAAAAATAGCAAGCAAACCTGAAGAAACTCCATGGATAGATAGTAAGCTTGCTTTGAGTTCATCATCTCATAGTAATCGTAGGTCGCATTCCAATTTATAATGAGCATATCGCGAACACTTTCAGCAGTTGCGTAATATGCTTTAGGAAGCTCAAACAGCTCCGGAGAGAACGATGGCGTGAACTCAGCATGATATTTGATACTCGATACAATAGACGCACAATCTGGCTTCAGCGCATCTAACGCAACCCCTAAATCAATTTCAACATTCCATTACTCTTTCACAGTTAATTATGCTAGTCTATCAGATCATTTGCACCTTCAAATCAAAATAATCATCAAAGAGTAACTAAGGCATCTCTCTCTCTCTACAAACACACCCACACACAAACAGTGGGGTTCTTCATTCCAAATTTGCAATGTTAGACAAAGACTAGTGCATTATGAAATTCGAACATTCTACACAATAAACTATCGATTCAAGAATTAGGACCTTGCTTTTCTTCAAGGGAGGGAGAAGGATCGTCCAATTTCTTCTCCGTCTGATTCTTACTAGCCACATTCTTGACAACCAAGGACCTGCGAGAATGAATGGAGGGCCAGGGTTTGTTGAATGCAAAATGCCATTTCCAGTGCTTGTTACTGCTCAAAAGAGCAACACTGGAAATGGAACTAGAGTGTGAAATCCGCAATGCTGAAGCCTCCATCAAAATCTGCGAATGCATATATTTTCCTTCACACACACACACAATTCTGTGTGTCGTGTGTGCTGTATATATCTTCTCCTCTCTCTCCTCTGTTTTGGTGTTTGGCCGTGGAGTGGGGACGGGGTTGGTGATGAAGATTTAACAAGTTGATGCGTGTGTGGAATTTGGTTCGTCCGTTGCATAGATATTTTTTCTTCATTTTGGTTGCAAATATCTCCCCCGGCCTTCAGTAGGGAGTAGTATAATTTTTTCGTCACGTTTTATTTTTCAAATGAATATATAATTTCAAAAATCAATAAAAATGGTCATTTAGCTGTTGGACCATTGTTGAAGGGGCCAGACTAGAGCTGTTATACGAGCCGAGCGAGCCCGAGTAGTGTCAGGCTCGGCTCGGCTCGTTAAGCTTATCGAGTCGAGCCGAGCCTAGCTCGTTAAGCAAAAGAGTATTTTTTTGAGCTCGGCTCGGCTCGTTTAACACTTCGAGTCGAGTCGAGCCCTTAACAAGCCGAATCGAGCCGACCTCACGAGCAACTCGTTTATTTTAACAACAATAAAGCTAAAACTATCACCAATTCACCAGTATGAGTGATTTGAGAATATGAATTGTATTATTATGTAAAATATTAATATTTTATACCCTAAATTATATAATATTTTTAAAATAACCTCTATTTTTCGAGCCTACCGAGTCGAGCCGAGCCGAGCTCGTTAAGCAAACGAGTATTTTTTTAGGCTCGGCTCGGCTCGTTTAACATATCGAGCCGAGTCGAGTCGAGCGTTAACGAGCCGAGTCGAGCCGAGCTCACGAGCGGCTCGTTTATTTTAACAGCTCTAGGCCAGACTGACTGTACTTTCGAATTCATATAAAATCAATTTGATGAACGCAAATTCTCATATGCAATATTGTACAAAATTTGTTCCGTGCAATTGACCTATTTTCATAATTTATTTTGCAATACAGATCTAGTATATATTGATAACCACTTTTTCTTCGTCAGTTATTTCTTCAGCTTTCAAATTTTTTTTATTTGCCCAATCGATTTCTTCTCTCATACGAAATTCTCTGGCAATCGTTTCTTCTCTCAAACGATATTCTTAGGCGATTTCCATCTCATTAAATATGTAATACGAAAATATTGTTTTGAGAAGTAGTATTATAAATGATATCTTGTAGTATATAAAATTTGAACATATAGTAATACATATAATAACATAGTAATTTATATTATGTGATATTTTGTATTAAGAAAAATGTGTTTCTATAAGAAGAATATTTTAATACTATATGAATAAAATTGTTTTATTGTAATAAGTATATGATGTTACTATAAGAATAAAAATGTATTACTGTAAGAAGTATTATATGTTACTACATGAATAAAAATGTGATACTGCATCATTAAATCTATGTTACTACAAGAAATATGTCTTAATTATGTATGATTTTTTTACACTACAAGAAATATGTCCTAAGACAACTGTGTTACTATAACAAGTATTATATGTTACTATATGAACAAAACTTTGTTACTATATGTTTAAATTTGTGTTTCAATATTGTATTAAGAAAAGTGTGTTACTAAAAGAGTGTTTTACCACACTATGCGAATAAAATTGTATTTTCTATAAAATTGTGTCAGTTTGTATTATATATATGATTTTATGATAAGAATACAATTATGTTACTGTAAGTAGCATTATATGTTACTACATGAATAAAAATGTACCACTGTATGATTAAATGTGTGTTACTATAAGAATTATGTCTTAAATATAAAACTTTATATTATGTATATTATGAATACAATTTATGGAATTTTCACCTGGATACCAAGGCAACCCGCGAGTTTTCAAAATTTTCCTTTTTAGGCATATATTGCATCATGCAATATTGCATGGGAGACTACTCTTTGATGAAACATTATTGTCATGCTATTACTAAAATAAAATAAAGTATTTTTTATAATAATAAATATTATTAAAATATAAAATCCATGTAAATGCAAGTTGAAAATATACCATATGTAACTTGCATGTGTTCTGTAAATGGAAAGTGGGAGTGATAGGTACATATGGAACTAAGGAGTAAATCTCTTGTGCACCAGTTACACCGTGCAATTCAAATATATTTTTAAAAAGTTACACAATTTATTACTGAAAAGTTACACTATGAAAGATACATTTTTCAGTAATAGCATGTGTAACTTAACTTTTAAAAAATGAACATGAGTTGCACCGTGTAACTAGTGCATACAAGACTAATCCATGGAGCTAGATATTTGCAAAAAATTATGACACAGATTGCACAAAAATGTGAAATACAATAAAGAAATACGAACAAAGTTAGTTGCCGTTTTCAATTAAAGACGTGTTTGATAGATATGATAGGAAAGCAATCAAGGTTCGGTTTTGAAAATTGTTTTCGTATTTCATCCATTAAACAAAAATTTGATGTTTAAGTAAAGAAGATAGGAAAATATTTTTTATGCTTGATGGACCAAAATAACCACACAATAAAAAAAAGCTACAACATACTACTACAATGGTCAACAACAAGTCCAACCATAAGTAAATTCTCAGGGAAAACAAGCAAAATTCCAATCATAAAGCCATCTTCAATATTTTCTTCGATAAAAATTCCAAAATAAAAACCAGAGTATTTAATTTCAGGATCAAAGAAAAGAAAGAAAAATCAGCTTTCAAATGCTATTTTCGTCAACAACCAACAACCCCAAAAATCGTGTCACCAATGCCCTGCTTGCTGCCGGAGTTTGAAGCTCAGCCACCGCTTGAATTGCCGAAAACTGGAGTTGCACCCTGCATTAATTGAATTTGGAACTAAAAATCTTAAAACCCAAAACTTCCATGTCCATCCTTGAAGCTACAACAACACTAGCCGCCCGCTTAAAGAAGAAGTTGAGCGTCGAAAATGGCTACCGAGCTACTGTCGTCCACGCTAGAGAAGATCTCCATCGCCCGAAATTGAAGAAAAACCTTCTCCATGCCCAGTTCTCTTTCCAAAATTACTGCACAAGAATCATCATTTGTTCTATCCCACAACCACTGTCAACGCTGGAAGAAGATGTTGGAATTTGTGCTCCTCGAAGAAAGCTTCGATTCGGTATATTACTCGCCCAACTCCGATAATGGGTGAATGAGAAATTGAGATTTTAAGATTGTTGTAACAAAGGTGGATTATCCTGAGAATAATCCTAAGGATATCTTGATCATGAGGATAGTTCATCCTGATCCTAAGGATATCCTGATCCTGAGGATAGTTCATCCTGATCCTGAGGATATCCTGAAATAGTCCTGAGAATAGTACTATCCTGAGAATAGTCCTGAGAGGCTAAGGATACGGACTAAGGATTCTGAGAGACTAAGGATCATGAGAGGAATTTTTCAGGCCTGCTGAGATTCTAAAATCTTTACAGTTACAACACGTTTTGAAATTTAAAAAAATCTGAATTAATGCAATTAATTCAATCGTTTTTTCGGTTACGGCCAAGACCATTTATGGGTCTTTACGGCCACACTCTAACAGTCATTTTTTAATACTATAAATAATATTCTTATGTGTTGCAAGAAACACAAAGATAACAAGAAATACAAACTTTGAGTGGAAAAAAATATACAGATATTTTCCGGCAATTTGCCACATTCTTTTGTCCAATTATTCTGCTATATCGTTGTTTTTTATCGTTGTATCCTGAGAAATAAGTGTCTCTCATATATTCACTAAGTACCTAAAGTGAGTGACATTATTTGTTTTAAAAAAAATTGTGTTTTACACGAGCCTCGATTTTTCGTATATTTTTATTATTATTTTTAGCCATCATGTGTATATTTCCTACAAGATGTTGATGCGCTTTTGGCCGAAGAAGATGAAGCCCCAGTCATTTGAAGAAATCGAAGGAGGTTAAAGTCCAATTTCATCAATGAAGCCACGGAGCCTAGGTCATGAAAACAAACCAAACGCCACCTTAAAATATTTCAAAATTTATTTCAAAAATCTATATTTACTCGGGTAAAAAGGAAATGAATTTGTCTTGTATGCACCAATTATACGGTGCAACTCAAGTTCATTTTTAAAAAGTTAAACAGTTTATAATTGAAAAGTTAAACTATAAAAGATACACTTTTCAGTAATAAATTGTTTAACTTTTTAAAAATGAACTAGAGTTGCACCGTGTAATTGGTGCACAGGAGACTTCCTCAAAGAAAATATATGCCCTACTTTAGAAAATTTGAACCTTACACAACAAACGAACATACATTCCCACCTAAAATTTATTCATAATATAAAATTAATATCATAATATATATACTATAACAACATCAGCATATTAATTATTAATAATATGAATAAATAATGGTAATGATATCGTATCATACACAAAATTGACTCAATTAACCTTTGCTCAGACACAAGTGACTGGTTGGGTGTGCCCCTGCAAATGAGAATAAAAACCTCAAAAAGAAACCGAAAAATCATCAGCCTTCAACGGTCAACAGAATGCTGTGCGACGCCTCTCATCTTTCCTTTTCCACTTTCAGAATTAGAAGAAATACACACAGCCTCATATCTTTCCTTATTTCTTCCATTTGTTTATTTCAAAAAATAAAAAACTTACCCCTTCTTTTCTTTTTTCTCTGCCTGCCTTCCTTGTGGGAGAGAATCATCTTCTTTATTTCTATCTCTCCTGCAAAATTCATTTATATTTAATACCTCTCTCAGCCGTTGTCAATCAGGTGGATATCAATTAATTCATGATTTATGCATTGCTGATCACCTTGTTAATTTGAATTGTACATTTTCTAACAGGTCATCCGAAAAGAGTCTAAAAATGTTCGGGTTTCGCAAATCGCCGGCGCCGCGGCCAACATCGGACTCAGAGTGCGATGAGAATAAGACAATGGGACGAAGAACTTCATCGGAACCAGCACTGGGAGGGCCGGATTACGACAGCATGTCCGTCCAAGAATTGGAGAAATACGCGGTGAATCAGTCACAGGAGACCACCAAATCCGTCAACAATTGTTTGAGGATTGCTGAAGACATCAGACAGGATGCCACCAAGACCCTCGAAACTCTGCATCAGCAGGGCGAGCAAATCCACCGGACGCATGTCATGGCCGCCGACATGGAGCGCGATTTGAGTAAGGTACATCATTTTTTACATAAGTATAACTCATTGTCACATTCACAGAAATGGTATTAATGTTATGAGACGGTCTCGTATAAGTTTTTGCAATTTTTCATTGCTCATATCATTATTCAGGGTGAGAAATTGTTGAATAATCTGGGAGGCATGTTTTCGATGCCTTGGAAACCCAAGAAGGGGAAGCAAATCACTGGACCAAAAACTTCAAAAGGTAATATATCTTGCTTATTTATAGCTACTTCTCTCTACTTCCAAGCCTTGATGATAATGAAATCTCCCAACTGCCAGATGATACCGCCACGGCGAAGCGTAGTACCCCTGAGCAACGAGAGAAGTTGGGCGTCGGGAAAGGAGCGCGGGGATCTCGCACGCCTCCTCCCGAGCCCACTAATGCTATGCAGCAAGTTGAGGTATACATATAGTGTGCGCAATAAGTCTTGTGTAAATCAGTTTTGCCGTGCAATTGGTTTGCAATTTTGCATTCAGTATTAGTTATTTTACTGTAACGTATTGTTGCAAAATAAGTGCGCGGTAAAACTGATTTACACATACCAACTCATGCATGTGTTCTCTTCTACGAGTAAAGCTGCTATACATCTAAACTTCTTTTTGTTATCCATCTTTTGTTAGTGTGAGAAGGCAAAACAGGATGATGCACTTTCAGACCTTAGTGATATCTTGGGCGACTTGAAAGGCATGGCTGTTGACATGGGATCTGAACTCGACAGGTTTATTTCTTTACTCTAAAATGTTTTGACATTATACATACGTGTGTGTATATATATCTAACCTTGAAAGCTGCATTGTGTGTACAGGCAAAACAAAGCTCTTGATGATCTTTCGGAGGACGTAGACGAACTGAACTCTCGAGTAAAAGGCGCTAACGCTCGCGCACGTAAATTGATTGGCTAGTGAAATCCTAGTATAGAAGCATTAAAATCTTGATCTCTTCTACTTTAATCCTTGTCTCCCTTTTTTTCCTGGGTTGATTGGTGATCACTTAAGAAATATTTGTAGTCGTTCTTGAGAAAATAGTTAAGGAGTTGTAATTTCTAACCTTTTTTTGTGTTGTCAAGTTGTTGTAATTTTACATTCTGTGGTGTTTGATTCTATAGAAAGAATATTTGAGTGTATATGATTAAGTTGAGACAAATAAACTACATCACAGTTTGATTCATACTGATCAATAATTACATTTCAGTTATAGCAACTCAGCACCTTATTATACCTACGTTAAGAATTCCAAAATTAACAGGAAGACAGTTTACAAAAAAAAAAACAAATTCTTATGTGGGACGGCATAATATTACACAGGTCATCAAATGAAAATATTTGAAATTTTCTTTGTAACTGATTTATAAAACAATGACTCAAACTCATGATTTCATGGTATAAATAGTAGTTCTCTAACCACTTGACTTATTCAATTTCTTCGTAAGTCTTTACATGCCAACTGTCGTGAGACGAGTATACACAATAACAAAGGTCACAAACATAATTCATTTCAAGCTGCTCATTTCCCTCGTTATGTACATGAAATGGAAGACGTGCAGTTGATCTGAAACTGGCAGAGTGATCTTCTATCTCTATTTTACAAAGCATCTTAAACTATTACATACAACACCATCAAACAGCACAAGTAACTGAACAATTGGATACTTAAATTCACGTCTCGTCGCTCTTTACAGCAGTCCATTTTTCTCTGAAAGCAGCATCCTTCCATGAACGTGACACGAAGCCCATAACATATCCAAGAAAAGCTCCAAGAATCAGTATACTACCAACCCTAACATACCACGAGAATCTCGAATCCAGCTTTCCCATCACACTAACACCATCATCAGCAGTAGTATTCTTTCCCATCACACTAACACTATCATCAGCAGTAGTATTCTTTCCCATCACACTAACACCATCATCAGCAGTAGTCCGACCATTCAAGACTTGCCCCGAGGCCATGATCTCCACCGCATCATGTACCTCACCATCATGATTCCCTACATAGGATAGCGTAAGTTTCTCCCTATTAGCCGTAAGCCTGATGTACCCAAACTCACCACCACGATACAATGATCGAACAGGTTGTGGATAGATAGGATCATTGAGATGGTCAAGCCTTGGCTGCCAGACCGGTTGCCAATCTTGTCCAGCCATTCCAATGACCATGTGGACCGGGAACGCCTTCCACTCTTCCCCTTCCATTCCCAAGCTTCCACAAGTGAAGTTATTCAGGGGACAAAAACGTTCGTATCTATGGACATGTCCCCACAATGCTAGTGTTACTCTGTTTTTCACAAGAAGAGGTTCCAAGTGCTCAAGCAATCTCTCTCTAAAAGGGCGATCTCTTGTTTCGTAGCTTGTTGTGTACATTGGCCTGTGCCCTTGGACAACCACATAAGGTGTCTTATTTCTATCCACAGATTCCAGGTCGTTTTTCAAGAATTCATACTGTTTGCTCCCAGAAAGGAAATCTGTTTCAGTAGAAAAGTAAACAAAATGGACCACTCCCATATCGAATGAATAATAAAGATTCCTTGTAGCAGGGGCTCTTGTTCCAGTAGGCTCTGAGGAATTACCAGGCATATGGAATCTAAGACTATACGGAACCCCACACTCTCCACCGCCATCCGTTCCATAAACTGCGTTAGACCAATCGGGCCTCCATGGCTGTAATGGCCAATCGTACTCGTGATTACCGATGCACACATGGTATGGAACTTTGGAAGCAACCGGTTCTATCTGATTAAAGAAGTTATCCCACAACCAAGAATAGCCTCTGGCATAGCTTATATCTCCAATATGAGAGATCAAAGCAGGTTTGTCACCAATAGCTTCGATATCTCTATTTATCCACTTAATTGTGGAAATGCTTTCTTCTTGTATGCGCACAAAAGTTGAGTATGGTGTAGCAGTCCCCATGTCTCCAAATAAGAAAGCTACTGTTTCAGATGAGTTCCTGATTGGAGAGACAAAGTTGTACGTTGTGCTCCAACCCCCTGAATCGCTACCTACCTGTCATAGTTCATGTCAAAATACAGTTCAGCACTAGATTGAAACAGAGATAATAGCACACACACAGTATAACACTCTGGAGTTACGCTCAAGAGTTGAGTGAGTTTCGGACAAACAAATACACGCCAGACCATGCTCGGCCTGAAACTAGTCTATTTGTAACCATTGTAGACATGGATGCAAGAAAACTCATAAAGAACTGTAACTTGAGAAGTAAAGCTTAACCATGGAAAAAATTATGAGGAACTCTTCGAGGTATTTCAATGCTACATTTGGTTTAGCATCCAGTGTTCATTAGTACATGTGCTGTGTATGATGGGTACGACTACTGTGTATGGTATACTGAATTAGTTTATTGACATTTTCTACAGAAATAGTGAGCCTTTGAGGTTTCTTGATGCTACTTTCCATATATACAATACGTGATGTAATCCTGTAATCCTGTAATCCTGTGGATGATGGATATGACTACTTAAGTTTGAATATGGTGTTTCATGAGGATCTGTGTGTAATCACTCATTTATTATCAACTGAGGGTTGATTAATCTTTGCTTCAACTAAAGTAGCATCAAAATACCTCAATATTTCCGAAGAATCGACTATAAAACGAATACATAATAAATCAAAGAACTCAAAACAACAAAAGATTATTTAAATAATGATAAAACAAATCCAATTACCTGATAGTAATACCTCTTCCCATCCTCCAAACCAACCATCACACCATCGTGTATAAACCCAGGATCCCTCCATCCGATGCTCCGATTGGCTGGCGCATCACACATATCCTCTCTCTCATACCTCGAAACCTGGGAACCCACAACCTTATTCAGCTCGTTTCTGTTCAGCCCGTATTTCACAGAACTATCTTTCCCATCATGGGTCACGAACATGACCCGCATCTCCCCATCCCTGTCCGTCAGCGCCAAGTGGGTCTGCTCGGGTCCTCGACCCGGTTCAAAATCGACCAATTCGGAATTTGCCAACAGGTGCTTGGTACCCGGCAAGGGATTATGATCATGATCTTGCTTATTTGGATTGATTTCGGATTCGGACCAGTGGAAGATCCTGAACTGGTAAGCGGATCTAAGATTTATTAACGGTATAGTGATCGAACCAGATCCAGATTCCCACCCCGGCGTCGATGAAAGGAAAATATAACCGATGAAGTTACGGTGTCTGGAATTTGCAGGAGAATAAATTCCGAGCCAATCGAGCTTGGATGGGGCGCCAATGCCGGACCATTTGATGGTAAGTAGGTCGCCGGATTTGGGTATGGATCTCCGGCTGACGGAAAGGGATACTTGGGTTGAAGAGGATAACTGAATAACGAAATGAGAGAGGACGAACAGAATGAGAATTGGGTTTATCATAATTCAGATGAAGAA
Source organism: Prunella vulgaris (assembly GCA_026898435.1). Classification (NCBI taxonomy): domain Eukaryota; kingdom Viridiplantae; phylum Streptophyta; class Magnoliopsida; order Lamiales; family Lamiaceae; genus Prunella; species Prunella vulgaris. The sequence continues at coordinate 1,380,657 of JAPKLY010000010.1, forward strand.
ATGATTGGAGTTTCAAGATGAAACGAACAAGATTTGAATATGAGGATTGGTAGTGGTCAATGGAGGAAGTGTAGACGGAAAGATATTCTTGTAATATTCCTATAATCAAGAACAACGACGTCAGCAAAAGGGTTTTTTTTTTTTTTTTTTCATAGTTATGTTTAATTTTTGGGCATGGAAAAAATATTTATTTAATATTTCAATTGACACTTATTTCATTTAAAATTCCAGCGTACGATGCGTTTGAATTTATGTAGTTAAGATAATTTTTTCTGACATCATCTAATGTTCTATCACTCACGCAAGGCATATTTTGGGGGCGTTTGATTCACTATTCGGGGTGAGTAATAATAATTAAAGTTATACTCTCTCCGTCTTAAAAGATATTGTGGTGTTTTTTGGTCACGTGATTTAAGAAAAATGTATAAAATGTACACTTTTATGAATATTATATGTGTATTGTGAGAGTGAAGTTTAATAAATAATTTCCACTTTTGGATATGTAAACTTTTTGTGGGACAGACCAAAATAAAAAGTATGCAATGTCTTTTGGGACGGAGGGAGTAGTATGTGTTTAAAATTATATATTATAGCTATAATTTTTAAAAATTAAAAATTTATTATCTTAATCTCGCGTATCCTACGTGACTTCATACAACACTTTCTACGCATCTTTCTAATTTTCTCATAAAATTATATTTTTTAAAATAAAATATAAATAACTGGTGTCGATTATCCATCCTTTTTTTAATTCACTAACTTCTCCATCTATTTTATCCCTCTATATTTTTTAAAATATTAACCACCATCCATAGATCTCGGTGAATTCCACCCATTACACATTTAAATTAAAAAAAAATATTCAAATTAATTTAAAATAAATTTCAAATTAACATATAGTTTTTTCTAATCCCGCATATCTGCGGAGTTATGTACTAGTTCCTTATATTTCAGAGTTTTTTTAATCCTACGTGTCCTTTCCACAGTTCAGCAATTTAAAATTCTGAAATTCTAGCGTGCTGTTATATTTTAAAAAACTCACATTTCACTATGTTGTGAATTTAATAATCTAATATAAATTTTTAATTGTAGATGTAATAACAGTCGTTACTGATATTTTCCACGTGGAGCCCATGCATGTGAACAATAGGATGACCAATAAGTTGGACACCGAGCTTCAGGATAGAAGGTTACGTGCTCACTCGGCTATTTTTTTTTTAAATCTTAATCTTAATCTCTTATATTTCACAGTTTATATTCATCCGACGTGGTTACTTTAAAATCCTCTATTTTGAAATTCTCAAATTCTATCACTTATACGGTTATATTAAAATTTTGTGGTAGTTATTGCTAAAACTATAAATGATTTCTCAGTTTTGTTTACATTTTCGGTATTATATATTCATCCACATTTTCACAATTATTTTGTGATTCCACCATGCTTGATGTTATTTCACAGTAATATATTTTTTATTTTTCTATGGGTTAGAATTTAAATTATGTTTACATTGTTAACGTAATTACTCTTTTTTGGGTTTTCTTAATATTTTTGCAGCGGATTGAATGCTCAATCTCCCAAAAAAATAACATACAGATTTTAATTCGGATTTGTTAGATATGAATTTAAAGCAGCGTGTTTTTCACGGATCTGCCTCTCTCGCGCAGTGTGGCAACCAGTGGGCGGACGCATAGATCGATGTACGAGCCCGTCCATGACCATTGGTGGAGATGGAGAGGCGGAGTCCGTAGGAACTGAAACGACACCGATTTGGAGGGAAAAGATCAGGCTACCAATGCGCTCCTGTACCAGATCAGTGTGGCGACGCGTCAGCCGCTCAGAACGGGGCCGGCTTCACCGGCAACGCCTCCCGCATCCTCAGTCGTCTTCTCGCCGCTCCCTGTGCCCGGAACATGGTTGAATTTTTTGTTTTTTGTTTTTTGATATTTTTTATATTTTCTTTGACATTTTGATAAATGTAATTACTGATTTTTAGGTTGAGAAATTTTAGATTTTAAATTTTATGAAGTATTTTTGTAGATTGTTCAGATTTTTTAATATTTTTTCCTATGAAAAACTTACTGTTAATTTTCTTTATAGTCAAATTTTGCAGTTTCGACATCAAGTTAGTAAGGATGTTCATTTGTATAGAAATGGATTTAAAAGATTTTATGAATGTTTTCATCTGTGTTCAATTATGTTTTCTCATTTATGATTCCTATTTTTTAAATTAATATGAACTTTAAATTGTATATAGTGAAGGATAGAGACCAAGTCAATAATATTTTATTTTAGTGCACCAATAATATATTTTATTACATATATCATTTATTAATATTACAAATTTATTCTTTTTAAATATGCTCACTCAAATCCTACTATTATTTCAATATAATTATTTAAATATAATTATTATTATTTCAAAATAATTATTTAAAATATAATAGAATATTATTATTATTTCAATATAATTCAAATTTAAATATAATAGAATATTGTTTCAAAATAATTATTTAAAATTATAAAATCCTATTGCACATAGATTTAAATTTTAATATTTTAATTTTATTTTAATACTTTAATTAAAATATTAATCCATCTGCCTATTAATTTAAATTTTTTATTTAAATTTAAGATTTTAAAAACTTTTTCAACATCATAATCTCCAAAATTCCCATTAACACGTCAACTGCCTATTACACATTTTTAAAATTTACATTTTAAATTTTTTTATTTAAATTTAAACTTCAAAAAAAAAAATCAGCATTATCCTTATCCCACAATTCTCTCTCATACGACAACTGTCTATTAAACTTTTTTACAATTTAAATTTAAATTTTTTATTTTTTTTAATTTAAATTTTTAAAAAATTCATCAACATAAATTTATTTTAATCTTAATTTTTAATATTTATCAGTTTTTACGAATTCAAAGTGGCTACCTCGACGGTTTTTAATTTTAAAATTCTTAAATCTCGCATATACATTTAAGTTTTAATATATTAATCAGCCAACTGCCTATTCATTTAAATTTAAACTTTTAAAAACTTCATACAACATCATCTTTATCCCACAATTCCCACTACGCAACTGCCTATTAAAATTTTTATAATTAAAATTAAAAATTAAAATTTTTTATTTAAATTTAAACTTTCCCGCGTAGTATGCGGGTCATGTACTAGTAGTTTATCTATTTAAGAATTATGATTTTTATTTCATATACATTCTATTCTTTACAATTATATCAAACGTCCCTTTAGATATTTTATTCATCTCAAAATTTTCTTTTATTTTTATATTTTTAATGTTAACGGTATTGTCGACATGCATATATTTAACTAATACACTTTGATTTTAAACTATTAGATCTCGTTTGGTAAAGTATAAAAAAATAGTATGTAATGGTGAAATTTTAATTATTAAGTATAAAATTTATATTAAATCTTAGTGTTTGGTAGTAAATATTTAAAAGTAGATTATTTTTAATATTTGTAGAGTATAGTTATGATTTAATATTTATTTTTAATGATCTATTTTTTTATTAGTGTTTAGTAAAAAATATATGTATTAGTGTTTTTTATTTTTTTATTTTTAATAATATTTTTTGTCCCACAAAATAAAATAAAAATGTGCTCACATATTTATATATACAAATTCTTGTCACGCATATGAACATCTTCTGGGCATTCTTTATACCTTCTCAAGTTTTTTTTTCCAGTGCTTAAAATTCACTATTTTTCTCCAAAATTACATATCGGATTCTCAATAACCAAAATCCACCCAAATTATAATCCCCCAATTCATGTCAAGAGTTATATTATGCTCTGATTTGTAAAAATTCTCTCTCTACAAAAAAAAATCCTACGCCTAAATTCGCCGCCTCCTCCTTTCGATCGTCGCCTTCCAACGCTGCTCTCCCCCTCTGCCACCCACACCATTTCACTCACACACACCCACATGCCGTAGATCGGGAATCAGCGCCGCTGTCCACTGTCGTTCTCCGCTGCTGTCGCGCGCGAGTGAAAACATTTCTCCTTCCAGATCTGTTTGAGCGTCGTTCGTCGATTGTAGATCTATTCCGTCTGTCTCTACTTGCTTTTTCAGTGGTTTAACGGGTTCATCCTTTCCAACGACACCGTTGATATGGGGCTGATTGGTAGGATGACCCGTTAAATCTTACTTTTTATTTATTTTATTTCTGTTGTTTCAGTTTTCTGCAATTTGGTTTTATTTATGTCTTAGGCTTTAGCTTTCTTCTCCTACTCCAGTTGTGAGATTATCTACATTCTGTGTGGTGTTTCTTTTTATTTAAGTGCTTCTACCTTGATGGTGAGCTTAAGATTCAGATCTGGTAATGTGTCAGATGTTCTTGAATCCTACAGGACTCCATGTTGAAGTGCAGGATTGATCAGAGATGGATGTTGATTTCAGTGTGGTGAAAAATCACCATAGTGTGGGGTGTATTATTGTCATTAAGCTTAATAGTTGTTTGCGTCTTTCTCTTCAATAGACTCCCCATATCCTCTCGATTGGTTTGGAGTAGTTTTGTTCCTTGGTTAGGTGTAGTCAAGGGATTAGGATATTGATCTATTGTACTCTAAACTTTCATATTCATCTATAAAAGATCTTATCCTTTCAAAAAAAAAAAAAATCCCTCAATTCATTTAAATCCACTACTTAATTTTATACAAAAGAATGGTAGAAAACTTCCATGAATTCAACAACTCAATTCATAAAATTATATTACTCAATATATTTTCCCAATTTTTGTGTTCATTCCCCCAATTTTCAATTAATTTCTTCCAGAGATTTTCAAATGTGTTTGTCTATATATATAGAAATGAAAACATATACAGATCAATTAGTTCCCCCAAGAACACATATGTGAAAATGAAGAAGAACATACACGAACTTACATATTCTTCTCACTAGCATTACTCCATGGCGTTGGAGTTGGTCTTCCATTGCCATGACTGTTTCTCCATAGAATTGCCAAATCATTCCCCCAATTTACTCAATTTCTCCCTAATTTATGTCATTTCTGTTGGAAAATTACAACAATGAATGGTGTGTGTAGACGAAGATGACTTATGCAATTGACACGGTAAAGTAGAGGCACGAGTTTCACTCGCTCTCCGTAAGACGTTATTGCCCCGTACACAAGTGCAATACGGATCATGGCAACCGTCCCCAAGATACAACGACTTTGGAGCCTTCCGCCCGCTGCAATACGAAGCGAAAGCTATCGACGAATCGCAAATGAGTATCCGGAACTTTCGGACTCGACTCTAATGCAACTCTACATTTTCTAGTATGCATGCACTAGATAATCGTTGAACTAACTTAATCAATTATGAAGTGTATTCAAGTATATTCAAGTATTCTTAAGTATTTCAAAGTCAATGTGGGGGAGATCTATTTATAGATTTCCAAGAGTTGCGGGTAATAGGTGTGACTCTTCATATTTCACTTTTCCAAAGAGTCGCAACCCTTAGAAAATACCATTCACCAAAGGTCACCTCTTTAATTCAAAGAGACACAACACTTCACTATTACCTCAATAAATACATTCATTAATGTACTTATCCACACATTAAATGACATAATTTCTCATTCACACCAATTTGGTTTTGAGAAATAAATCAACCAAATCCATTTACGCAAAATAGATAAATAAATTGTCACTTAATATTTATTTGAAATATGGTCAAAACCAATATTTCCAACAATCTCCCACATGAATGAAATTAATGCATGTGACCTCCTAAGAAAGTTCCGACGAACCGTTACTGCATCGGGATAGGTAGCGATTGGCTTTGAACCTTCCCTAGTAATATGCCATTGGATTTACTCGCCACTCAGTGAACATGATGTCTTGAACTGGTCGGCTTTTTGTGTAAACCAAGACAATGACATATACACAGCAACAACTCTGATACCCTTTGGTTCTCACGTTGTTGTCCATCTTGGCCCTGGACCGTATCTTGGATTCATAAGCGTGTACTGAATTCCTCAGTTAGAAGCGGCCCCACTTCAACGCTTATATAGGTGATCTCTTATTAAGGGTAACCTGCAATACCCCACCCGTAGGATATATGAATCATTAAAAGCTATTAAGCTTAACCTTACCACAAGTCAGCAGGTTTTATGCACCTAAAGGAATTAAAAGGTGCAAGGTTGCACTTGAAGGGATTCGAGAATGGGTTGTAAAAAGATTTTCAAGTGCATATCTGAGTGCTTCATAATTTAGTTGTCTCATTGTACCAAGTTCTTGGGATCCTCCAGTCATCATGGTTGAGTTACCGCTATGAACACCCTTTTATGTGTGAGTTTTAACCTCATTCCCCTTACCCGTAATCTCTCTAAACATATCATCTTTAACCGGCCGGGTTTTTCTCAAAATGCAATCATCATTGCATATTTGTTTAGAGGATTTTCATGACATTGCTCCCCCACATTTCACTGATGGGCCCGAAGTCTATGTCAAAATACCCAGTTTATTTTAGTGTATCATTTTACACACCTGGATATTTCATTCCATTTTAGGAACATTTCTAATTTGTTCAACCAACACAGATAAGCATTACTAGTGCTTCAATCTTTACAAGTCACCCCCCACACTTTGAGATAATTTTAGGATCATTCTATCCATTCTTGTCATTTCGCACGAATTTATCTCCTTGTGTGGTGACTTTACACGAGATTGAACAAACTCGTTTAACTAGTGGAATTTATTCCACTAGACATCCACTGCCTTTTGATTTTCCATTTAGCCTTAAGGTCATGCCTTAGCTAACCACTTCACATTCCGAATGTATTTCTCATGAGAGACTCTTCTTCTCCCACACATTCGAATGTATCTAATGAGAACTTATATCTCATAGTCGAATTGTTCGTCCATTCAATTTAACATTTCATAAAATATTAATTTGGACACAATCTCGAAACAAATTGGAAAATCAAACTCTTCGAATTCACTCTTGAATTCATATCCATTTTGGTCGAAATACCAAAATTAAATTCAGTTTTCAATGTGGCCGTAAATGCCACTTTTGACTCTTAAGTAATTTTTCACTAAATTATACGAGTCAAAATTTATGAACCGAATTCAAATCACAATTTATGCATCTCATGCACAATTATTAATGAGACATTTAATCTCCATTTTTTACTCAAGAATAATATTAATATATTAAACGAGTCTTTCCTTTTGGACCAAATCCAAAATACTATTTGTGCCCTTAAAGCACAATATTCAATAAGACCTTAATTTCAGTCTTCTGACTCAAGAATAATTATCGAATTAATTAAACGAGTCAAAACTAATTTTGGACTAAATCCGAAATATCGCATGTGCTCTCAAGCACAAAATATTTGATCCCAAATCAAAATTTATGATAAAAATCAAGGGATCAAACATATGGAACAAATTCCATAATTCAATTAAATTTGGCCTTAAACCAACTGGGTCTTATTAATTAATGGAGTTAATCCATAATTTTATTAATTCCCCAACTCAGGAATCTCAATTAATCTAGGCCCAAATGCCCACCAAATTAAATTGCCTCGAGCCCAATGATTATAAGGCCCAAATGTTATTAATTCGTGGCTTACTTGACTCTGGAATCAAGTTTCAGAAAATTAGGCCAATTTATTCAAGGCCACAGATGCGTCCCTCTAGAAAGTGGCGCATCTCTTCCATATCAGAGCAATGCTATTCGCCGCACAACTAACGCTGCTTGGCTCCGAGGCCATCAGCAGTGCGCACGCCAGTGCATAGCACCCGGTCAAGGCCTGGCATCAGCGACGCTGATGCCACCCGCCCGATGGCACCGCCGCCACGAAAATTGCGGCTAGAACCAAACCAGGTTGCACCCGACCAAGGGCCCCTACCGCTTCCCATTGACCGGCGATGCCTGGGCTCGATAATTGCCCAGTAGGTGTTGCCACCGCTATCTGAATTACTGATGGACGGCGAGACCCACGCCGCCATCTGCAGTGGCCCATTCGGCCCAGTACCGGCCGTCCCGGCACGGAGTCAGGCCTCCCCGACTCAACCAGAGCATTAGGCCCATCTGGATCCTATGCGACGCCATTGCGATGTACAAACGGTTAATCCGTCCTAGCAACAGAGACATAGAAACAGATTGATGGTAAGCACTGCCATTAATCCCAGATTTGGAAAGGTACGGTTTTCCCAATAATATTTGTTGAATTCGAGAAATTGAGTGTATTCTTTTTGGGAATGCTGCTAGATTAGGATTTTGGCATCTTGCTGCAGACTTAATTCATATAAATTTTCTGCAAGTTTTTCAGCACACATGGTGTTTGTGAAAATGCCTACATTTAGAGTTAAAACTATCCTGCAAGTTGCCTGCACACAAGGTGTTTGATGAAATGTTTCTTATAAAATTGAGCATTTCCCATTGGCACAGATTGGTGTTTTCTGTCGTCCACCATTTCTTTGAGCAGCACTATTCCATTTGCATGAAACTGCTGAGACGAATTCGACTGTGTAGATTCATGCCGGATTCTCTCTAATGTAGTACTGTATCTATTAACTTTTGAAACCATGCTTGTATTGAATTCCTGTTTTACGATGGTCTCAATGTTCTGCCATTAAACATTAAGTCATTTTGTATTTTAGTGCACTAAATTGCAAATATAGCAAAATATCTAAAAAATTGATGACAAAGAAAATTTAGAATGCAGAAGTAAAATTAAATTAAAACTTCCCTGACAGAAACATCTTTAATTACTTCCACATATTTTGCAATATGTTTGCTTGAATTTACGTGGATGAAGCAATAGTAACAATCTTTGAATACACACTTAATAACGTCTTACGATTGTTAGAAAATTACAACAATGAATGGTGTGTGTAGACGAAGATGACTTATGCAATTGACACGGTAAAGTCGAGGCACGAGTTTCACTCGCTCTCCGTAAGACGTTATTGCCCCGTACACAAGTGCAATACAGATCATGGCAACCGTCCCCAAGAAACAACGACTTTGGAGCCTTCCGCCCGCTGCACTACGAAGCAAAAGCTATCGGCGAATCGCAAATGGGTATGCGGAACTTTCGGACTCGACTCTAATGCAACTCTACATTTTCTAGTATGCATGCACTAGATAATCGTTGAACTAACTTAATCAATTATGAAGTGTATTCAAGTATTCTTAAGTATTTCAAAGTCAATGTGGGGGAGATCTATTTATAGATTTCCAAGAGTTGCGGGTAATAGGTGTGACTCTTCATATTTCACTTTTCCAAAGAGTCGCAACCCTTAGAAAATACCATTCACCAAAAGTCACCTCTTTAATTCAAAGAGACACAACACTTCACTATTACCTCAATAAATACATTCATTAATGTACTTATCCACACATTAAATGACATTAATTTCTCATTCACACCAATTTGGTTTTGAGAAATAAATCAACCAAATCCATTTACGCAAAATAGATAAATAAATTGTCACTTAATATTTATTTGAAATATGGTCAAAACCAATATTTCCAACAATTTCTACTGCCAAGAAGAACTCGTCAATTTGGATGAAGAACCCTTTAGATTCACATCCGGCGGGCTAGGCCGACAAATTGAATGAAGAACTCGTCATCTCCGCCCTTGCTCTCGAACACCGCCGATAATAGTGCTTTAGGGTCTTCGATCTCCGGCCATGGAAATTAAGATGTATAACCCATGTTATAATCGGTGGCTACAATGCTTCAAATGTGGGAGACACAAATTTCGTGAAAAAATTTAGAAATTATTCCACGACTTTGTAGTCTGCGCAAATCCCTAATCTCGATCTATTGTTCGGAAAATATAACAAATACCACATCCACCCCATATTTATTTCAGAATACAACTTCGGATGCGGATCCTCTGCTGGTCAATAAAACGGGTGCTGGAAAATAAAACGTTGACGTATGATATATTAATAATACAATACCATTTTATTCCCCAGCACCATTTACTGGTTATGTTGACCAGCAGAGGATCCATTCTCTAAAACTTCAACAGTGAAAAGAGATACAAGAAATGATAGTTCAAGTTCTGTAGATTTACAAACTATTAAAAAAACATTTATCTCACCCAATTTCTACCTACCAAATGCATCCTTACTATTAATACAATTTTGCCACTTAGAATTAATAAATTGCAAGAAAAAAATTGGCGAGAAATTGTTAAACCATCCAACGTGTGTCTACTTACATTGGGAGCTTTCATGAATTTTTGATACAATTATTAGTTTGGAATAAATCTTACTCCATCAGTATCAGAGAAATTTATACTCTTAAATTTTCACTTTTATTAAAAAAATTACTACATCCGTCCTGCTATAAGTTGCTCGTTGTTTTTGGACACACGAATAAGGTAAAAGTGAAAAGTATAAGTGATGTGATGGAAAAAGTGAAAAAGTATAAGTGATGTGATGGAAAAAGTAAAAAAATATAAGTGATGTGATGGAAAAAAGTGAAAAAGTAATTGAAATAGTGTAACAAGTATTGAAAATAATAATAAAGAAGTGAATAGTAGTTTTCAGAAAATGTAAAAAAGCAATAAGCAACATATAGTGGAACGTACGAAAATGACAACATGAGCAACTTATAGTGAGACGGAGCCACGGAGGGAGTATATTTTTAAATAAAATAGTGACATATGAGTAAATATGTATATAAGTATGTGAGTATGCACGCAAATCGATATTTTTTTAGAAGTGTACAAATTCTTATGGAACAAATGAAATACTCCATTCGTTCCAAAAAAACTTGCAGACTTTTCTTTTTTGGATGTTTCACAAGAACTTGTAGATCCAAAAAGAAAATTCTTTCATAAATTCTACCATTACAAATTTTACATATTTACACAAAATATCATTACTTTTTCACTTTTTGAACCCACATTACATTCAATTCAACTAACTTTTTTTTTATTTTGTACATAATATTTTATCAAATTATCCCTTACAACATTATATTTTTAATTTTATTCCACTTTTTTTTAATATGTGTGTTTCTTCTTATTGCAAGTTGCTATGCAACTGTGGGAGTATATTTTAAGCCACACCTTCTATTATCTTGTCAAAACAAATAAACTAATTTTGTGATTATTTGTATCTTAACAACAAAAATTCTCCAAGTTCATCATGATAAGTTGCAATTATACATAGCCTTTTCACAATTAGTCTTTGGTTAAATGATTCCTTCTCATTCTTAATTGCATTCAATTCTAGTTTTTAATTGCACGCACATTAAACATATTTTTAAAAAATTATTGTAGTATTTTTGAAAAGTTGTTAATTTCTTATAAAATACTAATATTTAAGTGATTTTTCAGTAAAAATAAGATAACTTTTAAGTAAATATTAAGTGTGAAAATACACTTGAATTAAGTGATATACAATACTTGACGCATAAAAGATTAAGTTTTTGTTTGAAGAATAATCATTCGATAATTTGATATAAATAAAAAAATAGCTCTATATAACAAGTAGAACTTATAGAGAGATGCAATCAATTTATTATGTTCATAAGGTCAAAGTATTTTGGCAGTTTAAGTATAAATTTAAGATGTGAATGATAATAATTATCATTAAGGAGATAATTAATAAAAAATTAATAAAATCTTTTTCTTTATTTTATTTTTATAATTTCATTAATACATAATAAATAATACAAAATATTATTAATAAAAATAATTTTTTATTAATTATCATTTATTTCAATTTTCCACCGTCAATACCCATAATTAATTAACTGACCCTTATTTCGAAATTACTCTTTTTATGCTGTGCACACAAAAAAATCAATATATATATATATAAGTAACACGCTATATATGCAACCTTCATCACCAATAGATTCTCTCTCTCTCTCTCTCACAGTTAGCATCAAAATGAGAAGCTGTCTCTCTTCAACAATCCGGCCATACCACCACCACGGAATTATTGTACTGACGTCTTTTCTGCTTCTTGTACTAATGACTACTCTACCCACCGATTCCCAAGCCATGCATGGGCGACGCCCCCAAAATTGTTGCCAACCGCTCTCCAACGCCCACCTACCGCCGCTCATGCGCTACCATCTCCAACACCTCCGCCCATTTGCCCCGCCGCATGATGCCGATGACATTGATCCAAGATACGGTGTTGCCAAAAGATTAGTTCCCTCCGGCCCCAATCCCCTTCATAATTGAATTCATTCTTAACACCTCTCTCTCTCTCTCTCTCTCAAACCTTAGAATTTCCGATCAATATAATCTTGATCAAATCCTCTCTCTCTTTCTCTATCCAGGTGCCCATCAGCTTTGGGATTTAGCCTCTTTTTCTGTGTAAATTGGCTACTAAGATCACAAGATTTTTCAGAGATTTCTCGGGGTTTCAGCATGGCAGTAGGCATAAAGACACTCTTCTTCTTTGTTGGTACTCTTTCTTGTTTTTTGGTTTGTTAGTATTATTATTATTATATGCACCCAAATTTGCTATTTCCATGCTTGTTTTGGATTTGCATTCTCAAGGTGTGGGGCTAGCTAGGTTGCGTGGAAGCAGCGAAAACAACCTTGGAAATAGTCTAAACCTAGTTTTTTTTTTTTTTTTGAAGGAATATATAGTCTAAAACTAGTAGTTAATTACTACTAAGTGGAGTAGAAATTAAAATTTGTAGTTCAAATTTAAATAGATTGAATTTGAGTTTAGTTACGCACATGCCACATGTGATTGGTGACCTGATTCAATCAAATCTATTATTATTTTGTGCACTGCGTTATCTTTGATTTTTGTTAGTGCAATTTTTTAATATATAAAAAAGAATTAAATGTTCAAATTTTGAAAGAGGGTAAATCCCATGAGTCTCATCAATTTGTGGAACTGTTTTTGCTGAGGCTAATTAAATTCAATGAGTTGTTGCAATATAATTATATAAGGGGGCATAATAGTTAATACGTACTTGCTTAGGTCATTAACAAATCAATAAATGTGAGTTTAAATTGTGTCAATCAATTAATGGATATATAAATAGATTGTCTCCCAATTCTTGTGTTTATCCTTAACTTCATTATTATCTATGCTGATGATGATGATGATGCGTCTTCCATTCAATATATTTTTATAAACCACGATATTATTATTATTAAATGAGAATTCAATATAAAGAACTTAATTTGCGCCTAAATATAAAAATCAACGCAAACTCTGACGAAAAATTGTATATGATATTAATTTTTTTATTTGTTCATAATATCATTATATATATTTATTCATAATATTAAATTTATAAATTAAAATTATAATATAAATTATTATAATATTAATAAATATGTATACTCTGTAAAAAAAGGGACGAGCTAATATCTTCTAATTAATTAGTTTCATATTTCAACATTTAAAAGAATTCATGTTTACATATTCCAGTATATATATATTTTTTAAATACATAAATATGACTTAAAAAATAAAAATAAAATCACTATTTCCGTGTGAAATTGGATGTGAAAGCACAAAACTCAATTATTTATGTATTTAGTGAAAGGCAAAGGATCCCATGACACTCCAATTGGTTGCATTAAAGTCAATAACTGCATTCTACGCTCACCTATATGCTGTTCCATTTTCACTTTCTATTTATTGACACTGTTTTTGAGTATTCCTTTGGTTAAATGAATTATTGCCAAATCCTGAAAACAAAATTTATCATGTGTTTGTACCATTGGTTTTGAGAACTGGTTAAACCGGTTCATAGAACAGATCCGGTTACCCCTAAAGACCGTTTTTACGGTTTAATCGGAAAAAATCGATAAAAAAAAAATCGATTCGTTTTTTATTGTAATTTTTTTTAAAAAAAAATTTTAAATTAAATCTTGAGACACCTCAAAATCCCAAATTTAATTTATTTTACAATTTATATATTTTAAATATTCATTGTAATATTTTAATTTGAGACTTTACTATACATGAGCTATAAAACATGTCATGGATTACAATCTGGTATTATAACTTGAGTTATTTTGAATATTTTAATTTTGATTGTTCACGATTCTATTATGTTTATTTCAATATGTGAGTTATAATTTATTAAAATTTTATATTGGAATATTTAACTTATTTTATTTTGTAGTGTAACATATATAATATTAAAAAATAGGTCAAAATGAATTTAACGGTTAGACCGTCGGTCCAACCTGTTTGACCGTTTGAACCGGGAACCATTGCTCTATTCGGTTTGATCACCGGTCCAGTTATTAATACACTGGTTTGTACTCCCTCTATTCCCAATAGTTTTTTTTTTTTATTATTATTCGTTTCAAATTTATTCTTATTCTCTTTTTAAAAAATATATTTTATTATATCACCTACAAAATTATACTATCTTATTTATGCATTTTTTAACTCACTAAATAATCACTAAATATTGATACTAAAAGAGGATTTACTAGAACCTAAGTCATAATAATAAGCTTTATATGAAAATAGTTCATAATAAACTTATCATGAAATTGTTTTAAAATATTAAATATTTAGTTAAGTACATCAAAATATCTATCAGGTGTATTTAAAATTGAGGTCAATGAAATTTATAACAATTATAATATAATATTGACACGTGTTTTCCAACACTTACTTCTCAAGTATAAGAAGTTCGTGTAGTACTAGTAAGTGCCCGGTTAAATTTAACAATCCACGGAACTAGTGGCAAGTGTACCCCTAATACTATATGTCGGTGCTCAATTGTAGTGTGAATGATCTTGTTCCCAATTAACTAAAATATAATAACTCAACAGGTAGAATAATCAACTAGACAAAGCAAATAAAATAGAACAAAGAAATCACTAAATAAGGCAATGAAAATAGCAAGCACAAGAAAAATCAACAAAGATAGCAAGATGAGGAAAATGTGTTAGGGTGTTTTTCCTTATGGGGTAATCGATTTACGGGTCGACAAGTTCGTTTATCTCTTTTGTCGGTCAAAGATAAGAGCAATCACGTAAAATAACACATTAAACCGTACTAGATAAGCCTAGGAATAACGCGTCAATTAAGCATGTAGATTGTTATAGGAATAGTTCACCCTTTCCCACCCGGATAATCACACGAGCCTAAGAAAATCCTAGCGTGTTTTTCCACTCGTATACTAAGGTGCCTCACCTTTTGTCCCCTCACTAATTACCTAAATGTTAATCAAGCAATTAATGTATATTAATGAATTTTCTAATGTAATTACCCAACTCTCTTTGCGATAACACAATATACACTCAATCACCTAATTAAACTCACACTCATACGAAATAAAATGTCTATCCAACTCTCGTTGCAACAAACAATCAACTCATATGAATTAAAAGAGCAAAATCATGCAATTGATCTAACAATCCCCATTAATATAATCATCTAACCTTCAATTAGGATAAAATCACAAAATCACCCCATTAATCAATCACTCACATAATTCCAAACACCGCAAATTTAGCCAATCATGATTATATCAAACCCAAATAATTTCATAATAAGACAACAATAATAAACTATAGCCATAAAAAAATTAAACCAACAAAATTTAATTAAAAGAGTAGAATTCACATAAATGGTGTTCAAACAAATACCAACTTCAATCTCTTGAGAACTCTTGCTGAAACTAAACTAAGAAAACATTAAAATCCTAATGATATGTTGAGTGAGTGTGGAAGAGGAGTGGTGATTTTCTAAGAGATAAAAAAAAAAAATCGGCTGCCCTCGTATACTCCAACCCTACGTGCCTTTTACATCTCGCCAAAAAGAAGAAAAACGTTTTTTTAAAATTCCCATACGCTGAACATAAGGCGTGCTTCTTAAAAAAAACCAGCACGATCGAGCAAGAATTGATCGAGCACGACTTGAAAAGCGCTTTTTATTTGAGGGGAGCAGCGGTGCTCGAGTAATGGTTGGTCGAGCTCGATTAAATGAGCTTTCGCTACGTAAATTTCTTCGTAAGGCTCGAACGAGCATCCTTGCACGATCATCAACGACGACTCTTTAAAATGAATAGCAAATCTCTCCCCTTCTTTCAGAAATTTCTCAATTGAAAAGAACGTTTACCTTCTTTCCTCTTCTTCGAACGAATGGGCTTCGATAATTCCGGCGAGAGGTGGTTTTCTTCTCCGGCGTGAACATGGCAGTGGGCAACTTCCAGGAGCGACGGCAGCGAGGTCGCAGCCGTGAGAACAGAGGTTGGTGAGGTTGAGCTTCGACGACGTATTCCGGTGGACTGGGCGGCGAAGAATGGAGCTTTTCCGGCAATGGGTTGTGAAGTTGATGACAATGGCTTTTCTCGATTCTTGTGGCAATAGGACAGCTGCTTTTCTCCTTTTGTATCAAATGGCTATATGAAAGCCACGTCCTCTGATCTGAAATATGGTCAAAGTTTAATTAAATTGTGGGACCAACTTACTTTTCTCATTTCAGATTTTACTCATGTGAATGCTTTCCAATATCAAATTTGTCATCTATCCTTGGGCCTTGAATTAATATAACATGGGCTGTGAAGTGTTCCTAGAAATCTTGGGCCAATTTACTAATTAAACATATTTGCCCAACTCAATTTTCTTAAAAATCATAAAATAATTAAATTTCTCAATTAAGCACAATTAGTCTCATTAATGTAACTAAATCATATAAAATGCTCAATTAAATCACACAAATTTCAAGCAAATAATCACACTAATCAAATATCATTAATCCTCAACTTTTGACACACATGATGAATATTTTGATACACTTAATCAAATATTTAATATTTTAAAATTAATTAACGATAAATTTATCATAAATCATTTTCATATAAAATTTTGTCAAGTCATAATATTTGTGTGCTCGTTCTTTCAAATTTAATATTTGAATACATGTATTTTTTCTCAAATTTAAAATTTGAATGTATGAGTTGAATTTATAAAGAAAAGGTTATTTTCTATTTGATAAATTGTATATATATATATATATATTTGTATATTCATGATATATTTAATTTAGTAATTGTGACTATGAGTTATTTAATTTAATTTAGCAGAGGATCCATTCTCCCTTCTCTCTTTATTCGTTGCTTTGCGGTAGATCCCAATGAAATTAACATTCAATATATAAATTAAAAAAGAAAAATCCACCGACGAGATCAACCGCTTTCACGCGTCGTCTCCAACTTCACCATTTCACACCCTCGCACACTAGCATACACTGCAATACTGTATGTAATTCCGGTTTATGAAGGAATCGACAATGGCGAACCATCTCCATTCTCTTTCTTCAGTTTTTAATATTTTAATTATAGTCCCGTTGCTTCTGAACGGCGTCGCACACTGCAAGACCCTTAAGAGAGACGGTAAGTTTCCCGATCCACTCCTCTCCTCACTGCAGATATTGTTAATTGGCGGTTTAATGCTTCAGGTAACCTGATTTGTTTACTTGGACAAAATTTAGGTCTGGTTGTGAAGTGGTTATCGTTCACAATTTGGTTTTAGTGTGGTCGATTTGGTTCGGCTGTTTTTGTTAGCTGTGCGTTTGTGATATATTTAATATAAAATAATTTGTTTATATCTAATGCAGTTGATTTGTTGTACTCTTTTTATGCAAAGAGAAGTTTGGGTGGTGTATAGATGCTATGTTTTATTGGATTCCTCGTGTTTTTTTGGTCGAGTAAACCCTAGAGGAGGTCGATTAGATTCGAATCTTGTAGATGGGTGAAAAACCTGTGCCTTTTGGACAGTATATAAGCTAAGCTCATGGCTTTCTGTTTTTGGGAGCGGGCAAATTTTATGATTGCAGAACTTCAGTACCTGGGATCTTACGTCTTACTGGCTTATTTTCTGTGTATAATGATGCTTTTATGTTAATTGTATGACATAAGGAAGAACGCGGTGTTTTGATGTGTGGAATGGATATGCATACTGAATTAAGTTTGTATGTTTGTGGATAATTTGCAAATAACAGTGAAGGCACTAAATGAAATAAAGGCATCACTAGGATGGAGAGTGGTCTACGCATGGGTCGGCGATGATCCTTGTGGAGATGGTGATTTGCCTCCATGGTCTGGTGTGACATGTTCCATTATGAGTGGAAGTGACTATCGAGTTGTTACTGAATTGTGAGTTTCAGTATATTTTCAAACTCTCGTGGCCCCCTTCTTTTAACATTGCACAATGAAAAAGTTTATACGATATTAAATCATCATATTATGTTTCTCATTTTTATCCAACATCTTCATTGCAGGGAAGTATATGCAGTTTCTATTGTTGGTCCTTTTCCACTTGCAGTTACCAATTTGGTGGATCTTACCAGGCTGTATGATCCTCCTTAACTTTCTTCCATGTTCTTTCAGCAATTCCTTTTCAGATGTCAGAAATATGAGCTACCATTTTACTTCCCCTTTCGCGTTCTAAATTTCAAATGCTATTTCTTTTGGCAGGGATCTTCACAATAACAAACTTACAGGCCCAATTCCATCTCAAATTGGGCGCTTGAAGCATCTCAAGATTCTGTACAGTACTCTATTTTCTCATAGATGAACAAATAAGCTCTCAATTTGTCTCTAATGCATGTGGCGTGTGATTGGTGGATCTTTTAAGTTAGCAAAGCAATTATTGTTTAGTGTAAATAACACAGTTCTTGCTGAAGGCTTGAATTATCGATCATATGCCCTGATGGGTTTCTATTAGGCCCAACAGCTTAAATGAAAGCATACAAACTACAAAATTCCTGTCCAAAAGTTACTTTACCCTTCAAATAAGATGTTTGTTTAAGCTGATGATGCTAAGCCTCACACTGACAAGTAGTCCAATTTGTGGGTTTGAATTCCGAATGTGCAATATGGGCTTGTTCAGCAGTAGGCTATCCTCTTTTAACACCAACTGTATCTCTATTGAGTTAGTACAAATTTGAAATCCCCACGTTACAATTATTTCCTAGATTTATTGTTCATTTAAAATTTTGTATTTTTTTTGTCAGTTTCTAAGACTATTATATTATCTTTTCTGTTTTTGTGTTTATTATTTCCGTCAGTAATTTGAGGTGGAACAAACTGCAAGACTCGATTCCTCCTGAAATTGGTGAACTGAAACAGCTAACACATCTGTGAGTGATGTTAATTATTTTAGATTGTTTATTTATACTCATTATATTTGTGTGTTTATACATTGTTATGCATAACTGACATGTACTCTGTAAACTCTTCAGCTATCTAAGTTTTAATAATTTCAAAGGCGAAATTCCAAAGGAGCTTGCAAATCTTCCTGAACTCCGTTATCTGCAATTGCATGAAAATCGTTTGATTGGGAGAATTCCTCCTGAACTGGGAACTTTGCCAAACCTGCGGCACTTGTAAGCATCTGTTAACCATACAATGTGTTTATTTGTGTCCATTCTCATTTAGCTAATTAAGTTTATGCTTTTCTAGGGATGTTGGCAATAATCACTTGATTGGGACCATAAGGGAACTTATTCGTATTGACGGATGCTTCCCAGCTCTTCGTAATCTGTACGATCTGCTAATTTAGCAATAAGTTGATTGCATTTGATTTCTTTTTGCTATATTGTTTATGGAAGGCAGTTATAATGGTCCCAAGTTATGTTGATAATGCAGGTATCTTAATAACAATTACCTTACTGGAGGTATTCCATCACAGCTTTCTAATCTGACGAAATTAGAGATCTTGTAAGTTTTAGTATTTGCTAAGGAATATCTGGGTTGCTGCCTTATCTTGATCTATTTTATATTTGCAAATTAATTGTGTATCCGTTCCAGATATTTATCGTACAACAAAATGTCTGGAGTTGTACCATTTGGGGTTGCTCATATTCCTCGGTTGACCTACTTGTAAGTATGCTCATTCATTACATTTATATTATCTGATCATCGATGTACCTTTTCTAGCTTTGCTTGAAGTAGTAATAATGTGTCCATCCGAATGATCCAGTCGTTTGGTTAACAAGACAGGATAAAATTAGTTCACTTTGCTACCACATTACATTATTCATGTCGGCATCTTATCCTCCAAATAATGTTGTTGAAGTTAAACGAAAAAATACTGCTTGTTAACATGAAAGTAAATATTGCTGCTTATTACAAAATCTAGGCCAAATTTTCAGTTAATATATCACATCGTTTCTCCGGTTCAGGTACTTGGATCACAACCAATTTTCCGGGAGAATTCCTGAAACCTTCTACAAGCACCCATTTTTAAAGGAAATGTAAGTTGTGCATATCAGATTTAACTTGATCAACTTTTTCTGAAGAGTAAATTCTTATATCATCTTTTTTCCAACTCTATACACAGGTATATTGAAGGGAATTCATTCCGGCCGGGTGTGAAACCTGTTGGTGATCACAAAGTCCTAGAACTTTCTGATGCAGAGTTCCTGGCTTAAGCAAATCGAATCAACCTAAGTTTTGACTAGTGTTTTTTTTGCTAGAATTTTTTCGTCGGTCATACGAATTCGCCAGCCTCTGTTGTAGAAAATCAAATGCGAGAAGAGTATCATGACAACGTGAGGCTCCCCACTATAACATCAGTGGGGTTTAGGGTTCTAAGCTAAGTCTGTTGTGTATAGATAACATTATTTGCTGCTTTTTATTGTTGGCTGCTGTTTATTATCAATCAATTTGGTCATCTTTGATATTCCAATGAAATGTTGATTTCTTCATTATTTAAGATATTCTGAAGCTCGATACACGCTTAAATCACAAAGAAAAGAATCAAAATATGAATTTGGAGGGAAAAAATGATCTGATGGGAGGAGGATTTTAGTGCTAATCTAAATCGAGTTAAATAACTGAAAATATAGTTTGGTTGGATCTTTATTTCAACATAAAACGATCATTCATGTCCGGACAGATCTCAAATTCTTCAATCCAAATCCAACCTAAATGCTTTCTAACGACTTCCACAAGCTGAATGATTTCATCCATCTGCGAGTGCGTCTTCTCACCTGCAATGAACTCATGAACGATGCCATTTATCTCGACTGAGCTACAACCTGGCGTCTTCTCCACCCCTCGGCTCTTCATCATCTTCCTTACCCTCCGTGCCTCATCGTGCCTACCTGCAGCTGCATATATATTCGACAGCAGCACATAAGCTCCGCTATGCCTTTCTAACTTCACGAGCCTCTCAGCAGCAGCCTCCGCCATACTTACATCCCCATTGCCACAACAAGCACTAAGCAGTGCCCTCCAAGCTATAGCTTCTTCACAAGTGGACTCCACAATAAGCATCCTCTGCACTATATCATTCGCTTCTTCAACGAGCTTTGCTCTACAAAGCAATTCGATTATACATCCATAGTGCTCGTTTCTGGGCTCAATACCGTACACATTACACATAACATACAACAAATGTATGCCTTCATGGGCCTTGTTAGAGTAGCTACAAGCAGTGAACAAAGAAATAAATGTCACACCATCCGGTTCAACCCCCAACTTTTGCATGTCATTGAACGACCTAAGAGCACTCTCCCCATCACCATTCATGGCGTACCCTGATATCATACTGTTCCAGCATATAACATCTCTCTCAGGCATTTTGCCAAACACCTTCTCAGCAATATCTAAGCACCCACATTTGGAGTACATGTCAACGAGGGCAGTGCCTAATTTAACACTAACTGGCATTTTAACTTTTTCTATATATCTATGAATCCATTCCCCAATTTCAAGAGCTCCCAAATGAGCACAAGCACATAGTATGCTAACAAAACTTGCCTCATCAGGATATATACCACTCAACTGCATCAATCTAAACAGTTTCAACCCTTCTTTAAAACAATTATTTTGAACATACCCTGAAATCATAGCACCCCAAATCCCCCTATCCTTATAAGGGGCTTCATCAAAAACCAATCTTGCTGAATAAACATCCCCCCTTTTAGCATACCCAGAAATCAAAACTGTGTAAGAAACAACACAGTGCCAAGAAATCCCATCAAAGACAAGTTTTGCAGCTCCCATTTCATCTACAGCTGAGTACATAACAATCAGAGTGTTGCCCACAAAATTATCAGAGGAAAATCCCAATTTCAAAACATGCCCATGAATCAATTGTCCAAGATTCAGACTCTTCATATTCGAGGAAGCCTTGAGAACATAAGGAAGTGTGTAATTATCAGGGCACAGCCCATAACTCATCATCGACTTGTAGACTTCGATGGCTCTGATGTTTTCATGTTTGACCAAAAAAGCTTTGATCATGGTGTTGCATATGCATATTGTGGGATTGTCGATACGTTTGAAGATATTGTAGCCGTAGGAGAGGCCGCCATGAAAAGGGTGCGAGCAGAAGGCCAAGATTCTGCTGAGTGCAAAGCTGTTACTACCGAGCCCACATGTGATGATCAATGCGTGAGCTCGCTTTAATTGCGTTAAGTTCTTGCAATTTTCTAGAAGCTGAAGGCATCTGCTGCTCATTTTCTGGAAATCATCAAAATATAATCTGCGCTTAAGAACAAGCAGTAATGAGCCGTTGGAACACTCAAAAGCTCATACAAACTTTAAAAAAAAAAAAAAAAAGGAGTAAAGAATAGAATATATTTAGACATTAAAAAATATTTTATTTTAAATATTTAAATTTTTATAAGACGAATAAAAAAAAAAAATTGAGCGAAAAATTTCCCAGGTAGTGAGTGTTACATTTACGTTTTTTTATGCGTTCGTAGAACCAAATAGTAATTTTAAGAGATTTATCATTATAGTGTAAGAGAAAATAAAAATAAAAAAATTATTGGGTGCAATAAAAATTGAGTGAGTGATCCGAGTTCAATTTCTTCTGGGAAAGAATTAAGGGAGATATAAGATTGATTTGGAGATAATTCTTGGAGTGTTGGAGATTTGGTGAACTAATTAATAACAACTAACATTTATCGATCCAAAAATAATAATTAATACACCCTTTGTCCCAACTTTTTTTTCCCTTTTTCCATTTTTGGGACGTTCCAACTCTTTTATATGCACAGAAAAAATATTTCTTTGCAGAAAAAAATTACACTTTTATATAAATATTGTGAACCATTTCATATTTATAGTCATTTTTTTTAATCAATATGAAAATGTACCAAATTGAAATTCAAAATACTTCATATGGAGAAACTACTTGTGATCCCATCCCAACATAGGAATAGTCAAATTTTTTAGTATGAACGAGTATATGACGATGGCGTTCAAAAGTTCCATATACCAGTATAATAAAATTTTATATAACAAATTTTTTTAGTACGATGTACAGAGTGAAACGGTACCAAACCATCCCTAAACGGAATAACTTCCAGTCAACTAATCCCAACATATAGGACTTCCCTCTATTTCAATTTTACAGAAATGGAAAGAAACGTCCTGTAAAAAATACCAGAAGTGCTCAAAAAGGTAACACAATTTTTTTTCCTTATTACTTGAAAAAGTTGTCATCAAGATAAAGAAAAGCATTCTTTTCTAGCATGTTTTAAAGATGCAAAAACAGTTGTTGCATGCAAAGCATATCCAACTCATAGGTTTTTCAGCTTTTCTCTTCTTATACTGCTTCTCCTTCAAATTAGTGACCACCAAATCTCATGGGAATAACAATCGCTCTAACATTTGTGGCAACCTGAATCATGGAAAGCTTGATCAAGCAAACAAGGTAAAATCTTGACTTCATAAATGTACATATACACCTCTCGAATTACGTACTCATATTTGCCTGATCTTTACTCAGATTAAGATTTTCTGGTAACAAAGAGGAGGAAAGCAGCACGAGTGAGAGAAAAATACCGCCTCAAAAAACGCAATCTTTCAGAGGTATGATAAGAGGATACTCTGCCCGTTTTTCTAGTCGTGCCTAACGGGAGTCTTTTTTGTCGCAGAGAAGAAGAAAAACCAGGGTTGGGGAAAAAGACAATTGTCCAGACAAATGAGTTGGGATTATGATTTCAGTGGCTCTGATTATCCAGTTGCAGTTGCAGCAGCAGCTTATGCTATTCAGTCACTCGAAGAATCAGACTCTTTAGATAAGGAAGAGACAACTTATGGCCGTGAGAGGTCCTTGGGCAAGATGAAGAGCAAAGTAGACGATACAGAGGAGAAAATCGAGCCCCTTAAAAGTGCACTCAAGTCCTCGGGTAAGGAAGAAACCATGCCTGAATTTAACACTCAGTTGCTTTCCTGATTATTGATTATCATTTGCTGTACATCAGATAAAACTACGAAGACAAGTTTCGGGGATTCTGAGGGCACCTCAACGATTAAAAGGCCTCCTGAAAAGAAACCATCAATGAAGAAGAAAATAAGTTTTGCTGAAATTGATGAAATTAGTAGCAACAAAGCCGAAAAGTTACCATATGACAAGTCACTTGAAAAGGCCCCGTCCTTGAAAAGGCCTCCAACTTTGGCAGATAAGCAATTGGATATCGGTGAAAACAGAAAACCAGAAGCCACTTTACAGAAGCCTGATCGCGCACCCACGAGACAGTCCACAGCTCAACCTGATGGGACAAGAAAGCAGATTCCAACAAAACCTGGACCTGGAGTGTCTGCTGCAGATGCTTGGGAAAAAGAAGAGATGATAAGTATTAAAGAACGGTATGCGTAGTTTCTGTTATCTTAGAGCAAGAGAGAGGGTGTTTGTAGGTTTCTCATAGTTCCTGAAATATCAGTATACAATTTAGGTACGAGAAGCTAAGGGGCACAATCGATGAATGGGAGACAAAGAAGAAGAAGAAGGCAAAACGCAAAATAGAAAAGACAGAGGTTCATTTCATTAGTACCCTTCAATATGAAAATGCATATATTCTTAAGATGATTCAGAGCTCACAGTCAAGATAACAAGTTTTCAGGCTGAATTGGACAAGAGAAGAGCAAAGGCATTGAAGAAATACCACAGTGAAATCACAAGAATCGAAAGGATTGCGGAAGGAGCAAGAGCACAGGCAGAGGACAACCGCAAAAAAGAGGAGTCCAAAGTGAAAGACAAGGCAAATAAGATCAGAACAACTGGAAAAATTCCAGCAACTTGTTTGTGCTTTTGAATTCCAGCAACACTTTCCTTTGATGAAGAAGCTGTGAAGATTGAAAATATGTAACCTTTTCCAACAAAACTACTATTAAACTAGAACAGTAAAATTCTTAATGTTGTAATTTCAACATAAAAGCTTGCATGGTGTTTATTTGTGGCAACACAGTACAGCAGACTTTGTACAGCCAATAACCATAGAAGAAACTTTTAGAACTGTGATTTTCTTTATACTTTAGCACTCATAGAGCTGAATTACAATACATCATGAGAAATACAATATATTGAATAAAGAAATCAGATCATCATAGTTCTAATCTATCCAATGCAAAAGAAATTCTGGGAAAATGGGGTAAAATTAAGTAATGAAGTTATATTAATGTAGAAAGAAACAAGATCATACAGCTCGTCTATCCAGTAGAGACAGTGCATAAGGTTCCTAGAGAATCCAGGCTTCATATACTTAAGGTCAGTTGTCAACATTGCTAAATGAGGTAAACCACTGCTCGAAACCCACTTAAGGTTTCGGATCAAAAGAAAGAACCAAAAGAAAATTTAAAGGACTAATATGAAAACAAGAACGAGCATCACTTCTATGAACCTATACAGATGTCAATAAAGTTCAATTTGAAACCCGGGCAGAAATGAGAAAAACCAACCAGCCTTTGAGATCATTCAAAATCACTCCAGCATAAAATTTTCTTTACCACTGCAGCCTTTAGAGCTTCATCAACATCTTCATCCTCATCAGGGAATTTTCTTTATCAGTGCATCAAATTCCTATTTCTCTACCCAGCCAATCCAACACAGGATATGCGAAGTACAGCACCAAAAAGGCGGGGAGCGCAAAGACAATTGTTATTACCAAGTAGAGCATTAGGATGGTAGCACTAGTAGGTATTGCAAACATGACAATCAGTAGAAGAATAACCAACGGAAACTTGGCCATCATTCTAATGAAAAAGTCAATGGATTTGTGAAAGGATGTCTGGAGCCTTTCAGAAGTGAAGCTGTCGCTGCTAGAACTTGGACGACCAGGACGAAGCAGCCTCCTATCAGTAGTATCAGAAGAGCCACTATTGATAGCTGAAGTGCAACTAGGAAACCACATTCGTTGACAATCTCTGGAGATCGAGGAAAGAGACTTCACCCTGTCACCATTTCTGCTCTCAACCATCCATAGTAGGAAGTAGTTCTTGCTTGGAAACCTAAGATTTCCCTTGTAAAGGAAACGAAATGTCAACAAATTGCACCAAGGACAAGAAACGAAAAAAGGAATCGTGATCTGATGAGTGGAGAACTTCAGAGCAGCCAAACGTAGCCCCAGGACACAGTTCCTGCATAGTGTGTGGCCACACCATAAAACATAGGGCACATTCTCAACAATGTTAAACGACTCCCAACATATGGTGCATTCCAGTCCTTCGTCTGTGCTAGAATTTGAAGATGTCTCATCATCTGAAATCTCATGGCAAGCTCTAGCTAACTCAGCAATGCTTTTCTTTCGCCCAAAGCCTTGAATAGAATGTGATATAGACCTCCACATAACTACAGGTAGATATCAATGGATATATCTAAAGCTTGACCGAGCTATGCTGTTTAAACCTTATAGTCGATAGAGCTAGACCTCCACCATCATCTTTGAAGATGATATATGCGAGACACAATCAGAGAACCCTGGGTCACTTATGCAAGTTGATTCATGCTTTATTACTTGATAGATCAGCAGCAAGTTAACCTAAACCAAATTGGCAAAGGATAAAAGAAGTTAGCCATACATTTCAATTATAAATTACTCCGATTAATGACAGAATACATAATGATAGATCAAATACATTATAAAGTTTTCCCCTTGTGGAAAAAAATTGTGATCCTCACTCTTCAACACTCATAAGAACATACATTAGGTAGCTCCCACAGATATCAAAATTGACTAGTTTTGTTCAGTTGTCCATAGCACCATAAGGCATATGATATACATACCAACAAAAACTATAATCAGAAACAGATAAATGTGACTGAGGCTCATTATTTTGTTCATTTAAAAATGAGGGTCGAAGATCTGGCTTCTCCAGAACATCCAGTAGCAAATATTTCATTGGGTCCACACAGAACCCTCTTTTCCCTTGTGCAGTATACTTCATCAGAGTAGTTTAATCTTTCAAAACTACGGATTCAGCTTGTTATTTAAAGATATCAACATCTGATTCAGATAAAAAGAAAAAGAAAATACTGATTCAGTTAGGCACAGATTGCCATAATCAGGGGCACTAAATAGGGTCTCAAAACAAGATGTCGTTCATCCCTAAGAGATTCAATCACATGTTTTTCCCACAAGGATTTGGGCTTACACATATAGCATTCAATCGTTCAATTTATCTAATTAAATATATTTTGGGTCCGTTATAAATTATCATATCAAAAGTCTTTCACTTTTATTCTAAGTATGTCTCAGCATAATCATGATAAAACCCTATGCTATTCGAATCTCAGAGCAAAATCAATGGAAATCGCGTTATGTTGAGACAAGAAAGAACCACAAAAATTCCTTAAATCAATTACATCGCCACAATTCATGATCAGGGTGTCATTTTCCTCATAAAAACCCAGCAACAAAATGATGAATTCAGCGTACAAAATTTGCTAGTAAAAAAAACACGACTATGATAACAGAGTATTGCCACCATTGTAACATGCAATAAGCTACGTCACCACCCTGCCATCTCGTCCCCCCTCCCCGCGATAAAAAGAGAAAGAAGGAAATACAATTTCACCTGAATTTACACATGGGTTGCATGAAAACGTAACGCCTGATGGGTTTTTAGAATGAACCAGAAAATTCGTAATTTTATTCAGTATTATATTGGAAAATGAGATCGAAAGAGAGAGAAATAGTCTCTCTTTCTCTCTAAATAATTCTGCGGATGCCCTCTGTCGATTTGAACGCGACGACGTCGTTCTGGGTGATATATCCAATAAAATGATGCGGTTGCTTGTAAGGACTTGAACAGTCCACATTAGACATTGTTTGGGCCGAATACCACCTAATTGTTGGCCCAATACCAGAGGCTAGCATAAGGTCCAATTTCCTCTTTCGAGATTTGATAAATTCGAACGGAGAAATAAAGTAGAGGAGAAAATATGAGATGTATAGTAAATTTATATTACATTTTAAAATAGAGAAGTAATTTTAAGTGAAATTAATATTTTTGAATAGAATGATATATTTTCTTATTATTAGTTAAATTAATAATAATTAAATTTAAAAAAATAAGAGAGAACATGAGTAAATGTAAAAAAAAAAGTAAGAATGAGCTAGAAAATGAGTAAGTATTCCCTCCATCCATAATAAATACTCCCTCTCCCTCACTATAAATTATTCATTTTGTTATTTTTTTATCTGTTTCACCATATGTTACTTATTTGCTTTTTTATCTTTTTTTTTAAATTACTATTTATTTTTTATTATTATTTTTAATACTTTTTACACTACTTTTTTATTTTTTTTTCATCACATCATATCTATATTTTATACTCTTGTGAATATTTGTGTCAAAAAATAACGAGTAACTTATCGTGAAATAGGGAGTAGTTCACTTTGTGATATGTCCAAAGATACTGGGAGATTCGTATATAAATAAATTTTGTATATGTCCAAACATATTGGGAGATTCGTTTATAAATAAATTTTGTATGCTCGTGAATATCTACATATACTCATGTGCATTATTTTAGCATGTGCATATTTTAATATTTTAATGTAAAATTTTTTTAGTGATTACTAAAATACTCTTATATTTTACATGTCTCGCTAGTTAATTGTAAAATTAATAACGCATGAAGTATGAATGAAGGAGGAAAAATATTATTATAAAAAACAGATTGATAATTTAAATGCTTATGCACAAACAGACGATGTGATATTATACATCAACATACACAGAGCACGTACATTACAACTTCACTAAAACATGTGAAAGCAAGCACACAAACACTCGCGATTAATCTAAAATACAAATTGGAATAAATAAATTACACCAACACCCAAACAGTACTTTATTTACTTAAAGAAACTACCCGCAGCTTTCAGCAAATCCCCAGATCCCCCCTCGCCCGACACCAGCTCCTCCGCCTTCTTCACGTAGTCTCCGGCGCCGCCCTCCGAAGGCTTATCCACCGCGGCGGTGCTCGGGACGCTTTCTTCTTTCCCGGCAGCAGGTGCGTCGGCCGTCTTGGCAGGGGCGTCGTACTTGCGGAGATAGTCCTCAGCTTGCTCCACATACTTTCCCACCCCCTGGGAGTTATCTAGCTTACCGTAGGCTTGGGCGGCGTCGAGCAGGTCGGCGGCGGCGTGGGCGGCCTTACCCTTGTCGCACTTCTCCGGCTCGTTGCCGAACTGCGCTTGGGCCGCCTCCGCCACCACCTTCGCGCTGGTGAATAGATCGGAGGTCGAGTGTTTCTCCGGCTGATCGGCGTCGCCTGCCGGCTTGGATTCCGCCGATTTAGCTAAGCCGGATAGGAAATTCATCTAGAGAGAGAGAGAGAGAGAGAGAGAAATTGAAATGAAAATTGGGGGATTTGTTGAGGGAAAGTGAAGGAGTGGGAGTGAGTAAATAGGAGGAGTGAGTTGTCCGTGTTGTGAACGTGTCGTGGCGGTAAGGGCGTGTTTGTTTGTAGGGGCTGGGATGGGCTGTATTGATTGAGAAAGGGAAAGCTGTGCAAATTCAACCATACAACTGTCTAACTGCAGATTATCTAATCATTAATCTCCATAATAATTTATTATGAAAAATACAACATTTTTGTATGAAGATTTTTAATATATCATTCATTTGATACGTCGGATTCCACGCATCTGTTCGGATATTCTTGAAGATTTTTTTTTTATAAATAAATAATAGAATGACAATTATTTCTAATTTATAGATTTTATTTCATCGCAATTTTTATTACCCGTATTTTAATATATTTAATTAAATATTTGATATTTTAAAATAATTTTATAATCATTATTATTATAAAAAATACATATATTATTAGTAAACGATAATATTTTTAATAATAAAAATATGTATAATATTTTTAATAATAATTAGTGAAACTTGAGAGTGCACTTAAATTACGTGGTTACTCTTGAGAAAATACTGAAACTAGTTACGCATAAATTACATAAACTAATTTATCATTAACTAGTGTGTAATTTATATAGAAATATGAGGATGATACAGACACAGTTCCACTCCCACACTAAAGTCTGAGCAAGTATGTTTATTACTGTCGGTGATATAATGAGGGACTACATCCAATTCGTTGACCAGCATAGGCCATACAATTTTTTAGTATAAAAACTAAACACTCTTTTGGTAATGGTACTCTCATGGATACCATACGTTCTTCGTTGCTTTTGAACATACAATTAAGATGAAAGTGATGAAACATAAGTGATACGATAGAAAAAATAAAAAAGTATAAGTGATGTAATAAATAAAAGTAAAAAATAATATAAAAAATATTAAAAATAATAATAAAGAAGTGAATAGTAATTTCTAAAAAAAACAAAAAAATAAATGAACAACATATAATGAGACGAATAAAAATACAACATAGTGTGAAACGGATGGAGTATAAAAAAAACAGCCTTGTTAAGTGGGTGTTTTGAAATACAATGTGTTTCTGGGATTTCTATTGGACTTACTTACAGACATATATGGCCTAATACAAAATATAATTTCATTTTCTTATTTTATATACTCCCTCCGTCTCAGGGGTATTTGCACCCCTGGAATGACACACGGTTTAAGAAAAATATATTTTTTAAATAAAGTAATGGTGTATGGGTAAATGTGTGGTAAATTTTATGAGTGTGCACGTAAATCAATATTTCCCTTTTAAGTAGTGTGCAAATTGATTTGGGACAACCCAAAATAGAAAGTGTGCAAATTGGTTCGGGACGGAGGGAGTATTATGTAAGAATGGTGTGTGAATTTTAATAGTGATCATTAAACCCTCCTCGTAATTAAATCGGTTTAAGAAAAATTTTAATAGTATTCTGGCAGGACTGTCATGTTGAATATTTTAATATATTTAATTAAAAATTTAATATTTTAAAATAATTTTATGAATTATTTTTATATAAAATTAATTTACTCTTTATTATTCGTAAGTACAGATTTTATATGAGATTATCATATAAGACTGACTTACTCACTCAAGATTAAAATATGTGTGGACTAAAGTGCCATCACTGTCAAACACAACGTGCTGCGCCAATAGCCATATAAAAAGATTATTATCATGTCGGCATGCTTCGGATACTTTTTGGAAAAAACAAAACAATTTGTCAAATTGGTTCACAAATGATTAATTGTAAAATAATTAAACATTGACATTTTCACGTTTTGCAATTACTATATATATATATATATATATTTGGCAAAAGTTTTGTATGAAATTAGTGTGATAAATTTATTATAAATCAATTTTAAAGTACCAAATATTTAATTAGGTGTATAAAAAATATTATTAGATGTATCAAAAGTTGAGGTCAATTAAATGTATATAATGACCTTAACTTTTGATACACCTGGTGAATATTTTAATACAATTGACCAAATATTTGATACTTTAAAATAATTTCATGAAAAGCTTATCATGAACTATTTTTACACAATATCTACTCTATATATTTTCATACTCCCTCCGTCCCCCAAATTTATTCTCACTTTCTATTTTTGTCCGTACTCCAAATTTATTCTCATTCCACTTTTAGAAATTATTATTTTATTATTACACTCACAAATAATTATTTCATAATATCCTTACTTTATCTATTTTATCTCATTTATCTTAAAAATTGTGACCATACACAAATGAGAATAAATTTGGGGGACGGGGGGTATGTTGTATATATAAAATTTCAATTCTTACAATTCATGTCATATTATTATTGAGAAAAAAAAACAGAAAAACACACTTTCTCTTTAAATTGCAAATAGATGCAATTGTGCAAAAATTATGAAAAATACACACACAAAAACACACTCAGAATGAGTGTACAAATATTCTTAAAATTGCATACTTATTTCTCTTTGTAACTGCCCCATTAATATTTACCAAGTTATGCAAATGTGAAAATGTATGAAAATTATATATAAAAAAAAAGATTCTGATTAAATTAAAATAATAAAAAAATTGTGCATTTATTTGTAATTTCAAATTTTTTTTGATTGATAAATTTTTTAAATATGAGTTGCTAGAATAGAAGTAGTCATATGACAAATTTTAAAATTTTAAAAAATCATGTGCCGAATTAATCATTCACAAAATAATATTTTAGCATTCATAAATTTATGTAAAATGTAGAATATCGTAATTTTTTTATACAAATCATTCACAAATTTTTGTATGGGATAATCAATTGTTTTATAATAAGTTTTATAGAGAACCAACTGAGCTGTACAATTAAAATAATACATTAGCATATAAAATAATACCTTTAAATAATTTTAAGAGAAATTACTCATTAAATCATTTTTTTTAATGGAGTTGCTATAATAATAATAATAAAAATAAAAACCCCTCTGGTGAATAGTATAGTTTTCTGGCCTGGTTAGAAAATTTTAGACTAATGCTTGGTATTTGAGTTATTCGACTAATTGTATATGCAAAGTTGAACAAATTTGAGGTATTTTTGGTATATTCTGTGTACATTCTTCGCCTTTTTTACCGAAAAAAAAAAAAACAAATTGATGAAATTATAGCTAAATTGTTCCATTTCTTTTAGATATATATTATGGAAACAAGAGATAAAACATCAATATACAAAATTTAGTTTCTAATACAATCAACTACTTACATAAAATCTGTTTGAATTTAGCATGCAAAGCAGGCAAGATGCATCCAGATCGCTTGTTTGCAAAATTGTTCGTTGAATCCTGAAAACGAAGCATTTGATGTCATCTGGTCGAGTCTTTTTCCATCATGGTCAACAAGCAATTCCAGTTCCAGTTGTTCATAGCAATAATAGTGTTTTTCTACATTCCATATAAAGAAAGATTGTTGGTTATATTTCCAGCTTACCCAATCTAAAAATTGAAGTAGGATTGCAGCTCTCGTTCATTCTACTCCAGCTTTCTGCTTCAACATTGCAATAAATTTATCCCTTTCATCTGGAGACATGCCCTCAGTCGAACAATCTCCGACTCCCCATTCAGCTCCTCTGATGCAATATTTATCAAGAATTGATTGCCGATTTCTGCAAAATACTACAATCACTCCTCTAATGCAAGGATTGATAATTCTGATGATGTAATTATTGATTAGTGATTTCAATAAGATTAGGAGTGCCTGCAATCTCGTTCTTTAAGCAGAGTAGACGTGACCGCAATTCTTAGCAACCATCGTGCTGTCAATTTGGTAAACTAGAGATATAGTCAGGTGAAGAAACCTACTTTTGCTTGTTTAACTCGGTCTTCTCAAGCAACTGCTTAAGGATGGGAGACTCCTTGAATCTTGCGTCATTCTCCGCATATTTTTTCTGATTATCCTCTGAATAATCAACACATTGCATTAGTTGAAGGACAATTGATGAAGCTCGCATGAAGTTATATCCGAAACGTACCATTAAAACGAGAGAGAAAATCAATTTGAGGCAGCTGAGGACCAGGAACTGATTCTATCCCGGGTAAGCCCGAAAGAAGCCCAGCATGAGCTACACGCCAGATATATTATTTGACAAGAAAACATAAGTTCGAAGATTAGCTAACTATAAGTAATGCAAGCAAAATGAATTAGTCATCTCATCGAGTTATGAGAATAACAAACAGACAGTTGAGAGTAAGGTCGAGCAAGTTATCTCCTTCATAAACTGGAAAGAAAAATAGTTCATAAGAGTAAGAAATCGCCATGTATCCACTAAATTCTGTCTGCCAAACGAGGCTCGTTTCCTCATCCAACTACACTCTATCCAATAACCAACAGTCTATCCTAGCCGCGCAGAAGCAAGCAAATGCACTAAAATTGCCAGGCATTTCCAATGTTCGCGTAATTCAATATCCAGATTTAGAGCTTGGACATCAAGAACACTTTCAACTAATGCTCATTAGACTAATATAAAGTAACTTTCTATGATTCTTCTCTTATGTTGATACTAACTCCAGCTTGCCTGTACCTAGCTTTACAAGGAATTCGAAAATTTATTGAAAGAATTCGTTAAAAATCGAATAAAAGTTGAATATAAACATCATGCAATCCGGATTTCTGCTGCATCAAAGTCAAATATACATATGAACTCTCTGTTCAATCCATACAAAATTCTGCAAAATGTATATTGCTCCCAGAATCTTGCACTCTCGACCACATATATTAACCCAAAATCACCACTTCAATCATTTTCTAAATCCCCAATTCTCAACACTAAAATTTAATCAAAACTAGCTTCAGGCCACAAACATCTGCACATATTTCCTAGAACCCTTTTCACATTCAATTCTCAACAAAAGAACTCAAGAATTGACCATCATTACAATCTCGCAACAAAAATACTCAAAAACAATTCAAGAACCCATGTAATAAATGCAGTAATAAGTCAAGAAAAGAGGATAAATCACCGGAATTAGACCAAAAAACTACAGCAAGAGACGCAGCTAGAGGAATCACAGACTTCTGAAGCACAATCTGTACAGTGGGAGGTGAGTGCGAGATTTTTTGTCCATGATATCTGGAATTGGAAAGCTCTGATTTTGTAATAATGGGGGGCATAAATTCTTCACAGAACAGAGAAGGGATTCTGAATTTGCTGGTCGAAATTGAAGTTGCTGATGATGGTTTCGCAAGAGACGCATTGATCAATGAGGAAACCATTGGTTTTTGGTAGGGAGGATTGTGTTTGAGAAGTGATAAGAAAAACTGATGTTGAAGAAAATTAACGGTCGTAGAATTCATGTCGAAGGATATTCCTTAGTACTGAATGGAACTGTACGGCTGCAAACTTTACCATGGTAAATATGGAAAATGCTTAATTTCTTCCCTAAACTTTAGTATTTGTTGCGATTAAGCCCTGAGTTGTTCTAGATGTCAAAATATTGAAAATAATGAAATTTTAAGGGAAAATATGCATTGTTGTCCTATAAGTTTGGTCTTTTAATTTATCAAAAGTTATGGTTTTCAACCTCTTAAGTTTTGAATTTTTGTTTTCGTCCTTTAACTTACAAAAAATTATGGTTTTCGTCCTCCAACAGCCTATAATCAGTCATACAACCGGTAATACACACGTAGATTCATTTTTTTAAACAAAATACTAACATGGGGGTATCGTGAGGGAATTAGGTTTTGACAAAATACACTTTTAATCGTAAATTCCCTCTCAAATACAGTCCAATACTTACATCCATAGAATCTTCTGTCCGGATTCATTTTTTAATATGATGTACAAACCGTGCAACGAAACCACAATGACACTTAATATTGCGCTCGAAACTCGTTGATTCATGCGAATTTCTTGAAGACATCCATCTTCCTTTCCGTACTGTGAGCATGTGCTCAAAGAATTTAGTCTTTTGAATGTTTTGATTTGGGGATCTTTGTTCCTTTTTTACCTAATTCTCTCAAGCTCTCATGCCTAAATTTGATCGACTAGGGTTTTTATTTGGGAGAGAATTTACGGTTAATCCTGTATTTTATCCATCAATACCTAATTCCCTTAAAATACCCCCACGTCAGTATTTTACTTAAAAAATAGAAAAATTTTATATACATGTGTATTACCTGTTGTGTGACTGGTTATAGGCGGTTGGAAGACGAAAACCATAATTTTTTGTAAGTTAAAGGATGAAAACAAAAATTCAAAACTTAAGAAGACGAAAACCATAATTTTTTATAAGTAAAAGGACGAAAATAAAAATTCAAAACTTAAGAGGACGAAAATCAAAGTCAACGAAACTTAGGCCATCTCCAGCAGTTAGCTCTACTCTATTATAGAATCAACACCAAATCTCCAGTAGTTTGCACTACTTTTACACTAAAACATAATATTTCAATAGATTCTTCATATTTTAATAAATTTCCTTTTATTATTATTTTATAATTATCAATAACTATTTTTTCAAATTATATGTAGTTTTTAATTTATAGCACATTATTTTTAAACTATTTGATTTTTTTTTAATATAAAATATAATACTGATTTGTTTTTAATTAATTCAAATACACAAATAATTATATCTGAAATATTGAATCAAATGTATTATGTGAATATCCTATTGCTAAAAATATAACTAAATAATATTTATTAGAATAAAACTAACCCTGAAAAAAAGGATAAAGTAGCGTTGGAATTCCCAGCGCTATTAATAGCGCCCAAAAAATGAAATTAGCGCATGTTGTTATTTTGGTGCAGCTTTGAAGCAAGCTGCTGGAGGTAAAATTTGCCACATTGGAGCACTGCTGGCCATGCTATTATAAGATAAAAATGTGTTTTTTTCCCAAATTTTAAATACAATGTGTTAGTTCTAAAGATTGTTGATAGAATTTGTTAATCGTGTTTGTTATGTGGCTAGTTATAGCATGTTAATTCCATCAAACAATAATCCAAGAATTTGTGTTCTTGGTTATAATATGAGGAGGGAGAGTAAAGAGTTTAGAGAGAGAAATATTGCAGTAGGGATCGTATTGATTTTCAGAATTGTGAGAGAGTCCCCTGAATAGTACAAGAGAGGTCTTATTTATAGGTGTGTGAGTGTGAGACGGCACCTTACGAGCCTATGTGGCTTCCGGTGTTGACGAGGGTTCCTTACCCTCGTCTCGATCTCTCACACTGTTTTCCCTATCACGCCTCGTCCTACTACTATGCCTTAGACTAGATGGGCCTCATTAAAAACCTCGCCGTAAACCACCCTTGTGGATAAACCGGACGGAGGGAAAAAGAGCGCGCCATCGGGGTCCTACTGACTAACAAGTGAGCTCATGGGCGAGCTCCCAGCGAGCTTCGGTAGGTCGGGCGAGCTCCTGAGCCTTGACTAGATTCCAGGGTATCGGGCGAGCTCTGGTGTACTCACAGACGGGCGAGCTCTGGACCTTCTCCAGCTCGGATGGGCTCTGGTGACCTGGCAAACCTTGGGGATTATTTCTGGAATCGACGTATTAGTTCGCCATATCAACATTTGCCCCCCAGCTCGCGCGCATCATGACTTTGTCCAATGTGTGGGCGAGCTGGAGAACTTGAGGTCTGGCGAGCTATTTTCGGGGGCGCCGAGCCAACAGGCGAGTTGTGCCTCGGAGGTCGCCTCGGCCGGCACTATGCGGGATCTCAAGCGTCACGCAAATCTCTTGGCGTCTCGATTCCCGCCCATAATAATGATAACTTTTCAAATTCCTTGCAAAAAGGCCCCTAGTCTTTCGGGAATTTCGAGCTTGTGCCCCGCGCCTATAAATAGGCGAAAACGAAGAATGTTCTCACTTTGCTTCCTTCATTTCTCAGAGCGCATTCCTGGCGATCAATCCTCTGCTCTAGACGTGCCTGCCAAGGTAGAGACCCGGATTTCTCCTCTTTCTCTTTCCTTGTTCTACATTTTCGAACGCCTTCATTATGTCTGAGAACTCCTCGAGCCATACCCCCCCCGCGTCGTGACCTGGGCAAAGGACAAATGACCGATGACCTTCCAAACCCCTGAATAACACCTATGGTCCTCTCCTCGAGCTCTGGGGCGAGCTCTGAAACTTCCCCAGACAGTAGCGAGCTCTCGGGGTCAGTTCGCTCTGACTCCAGCGAGCAAGCTACTAGTTCTGGTGAGGAATCACCTCTCTGCGAACTCTGGGATTACTCAGAGCGAGCTCGCGGGGGAGCAGCGACTCCCGCTGAAGAGGCCCAGGAGGAGGTCGCCGAGGTTGGGGCCGGCGACCTTGCTGGCGAGCTGGCCCTTGAGGTCGACGAAGAGGTCGATGAGGATACGGGGACGGAGGTCACTTACGAATACCTCCGTTTTATCAACTTTCCCTTCCCCAAGCTCCCTGAATATCAAGTCTCCGCCGAGGTCGTAAATGAGTTCGACTGGGGCGAATATGTGAGAACTCATGGGGCGAGCTTCCCCCTACCCCGGTGAGCTCCGATTCGAAAAGCCGCTGGCAAGTCTGATCTTAAGGCCAACGGGGTGGAGAGCATCATGAGCGAGTTCGCCCTTCCGGATATTCGGAGGCGGTTCCGCATCCTGCTGGACATTTTTATGTATCCTGCCGAGGAGAAAGAGTGAGCCTACCTCCCCACTGCTGGGCTCACAGCCATGAATTACCACACCCTGAAGGCAGAGCTCACCCTTCCCCTCCACCCCATAATTGGGCAATTTTTGGTGGACACGGGCCTCGCTATCACCCAACTCACTCCGAATGCATGGAGCAATTTGTTGGCCGCCCTGACTGTCTTCGGCCTCGAGGGTTATGAAAACCGACTGAGCACGGCGGAGATTAACGAGCTCTTCATCGTGATCAGACAAGCGAGGGAGGGGAAGGGATATTACTCTTTTCAAGCTCGCCTGGGGGGCAAATTTTTAGGCGACCTCCCTAACAAAGTCCGGGATTGGAAAGAGCAGTTCTTTTTCATCGGGGGGGATTGGCGAGCTTCCAATGTCCGCGGAGGGCGCATTCCTACCCCCGAGACCTACGGGGAGGCGAGCTGTAGGTGGCGTACCTTAGTGTGTGTGCGTCGGATTAGATTACTAATCTAATCTATCTTTTTGCAGGTTTGAAGCGTCACAAGTCGAGCCACGGGAGACCGGAGGTTTCGATAGGTTTTGAGTTTGTGCGGACGGTGTGTTGCTTGCGGGAGAAAAAGGACCGTGAGATCGAACATCTGTGTCAACACCACTGCCGCCGGCTCGCCGGTCTCATCACCTCGCCACACCACCTCGCCGCTCGAGGTTTTACGCCTTTCCATTATCGAGCTTCCAGAGCTCGCTGTCTTGTATGTCAAGGTCGCCGAACTGACTTGGTTGTTTGTTTTACAGGTGCAGGTCCTATTGACGAGCTCCCGCCCGTTGAGGTTCCCGAAGCTTATCACTTCCTAGCTCGGCAGCTGAAGATGGGCAAGCCTCGTCCGGGGAGGGAAGGCATCCCTTCGGGGGCGGTCTTGGACGCTACCAAGAAACTAGAGCTCGCCAAAGCCGCTGAGAAGGCTGGGGGCTCTGGCTCTCAGAAGACCTCGGCACCTCCCCCAACAAAGGAGAAGGTCACCGGAGCCAAAAAGGGGGCGGGCCGAGGCTCAAACCCTGAACGGGGTACTCAACCACCTCCGCCCCATCAAACGAAGCGAGCTTTCCACCGGGGAGATGGTTCGCGAGTGAGTGAGGAGGAAACTCGCATCGCCAAGCGAGCCAGGGCCGAGGGCGGCTCTGGATCAAGCCAAACGGGGTCAGGGCGAGCTCTTGCTGTTCGACCTTCTCCAGAGCCTCCAACTCCTCAGAGTGCACCCTTGCCACCTCCCTACGGGGTCCCTATTCGGGACGATACCCTGCTCGGGCTCAACCCCGATAGGTTTGGGTAAGTGGGCGACCTCTTTTGAGTTGGAAGCCTTTGCAATTTCCATGGTTTTTGCTAACTGATCTGAGTATGTGCAGGTATACTCCCACTGAGTTCCCGCAGCGACTTGAGCCCCTCCATGTCGCCGAGCGGTGTCGGGCCCTGAATTCGTCGAGGGACCTTCCTGATGGGGCAGCTCACCGGGTTTTTACCGAGGCCCCCAAATACCTCTCCGCCTCGGAGCTCGGGATGATCGAGAGGCAGAAGCCTGCTGACAGGGCGAGGCTGGCGATGCACTACGCCTGTGCAGCGATGGCGGTGGCTCAGCTCGTCAGTGATGATATCACCGCCTCAGATAGAGCTCGCCACGATACAAATAAAGCACTCACTAAGGTGGGCGACGAGCGGAAGAAGGCGCTTGAGGAGCTCGCGAGGGCGGAGTCCAAGGCGAAGGCCTCGCTGGAGGCGGAGCGGCTTACAATTAAAAAGGCAGAAAAACTCCAGGCCGACCTCCGTCAACAACCGGCCGAATTGGAAGCAGCTCGCCAGACGCTCGCTGCTCGGGAGGAGGAGCTCGCCTTGACCCGGGCTGAGGTAGGGGTCCTCCGGGATCAGAGCCGGGGGAATTATGAGGAGTGCCGCAAGCTGCGAGAGGAGGTTGCCACTCAGGCTCTGGAGATCGCCGAGCTCAGGGGCCGTTCCGACACTGCCATAACGCCCGAGGCACTTGAGCTCGCCGAGGTGGTTGCCACTGACAAGGGCTTCGTGCTCTGCTTTGCTGAGGTAATTCGCTCCTTCCAATGGGCGCGGATTAATAACGACAGCGAGTGGGAAGCCCTCGTCAGCGAGTTTGAGGACTGCTTGGAGAAGTCCTCGATCCCCCCCGGCACGGAATTGAACATTGGGGACCTCGCGGGCTATGGGATCAATCTCGACGCTGCTCGTCTGAAATTCAACATTATCCAGACGAAGCAGGTCTTGACTGCCGACCTCGCCCAAGAGACTGAGGGTGCAGAGGGGGATGCTGGAGGTGAGGCCCCCCCGACGATGGAGCAGATGCAGGAGGTCTGCGGGGACGCGATGATAAACATTAGCGAGCTCGGCACAAGCGAACTCTCCGAGAATATCACTCCTGATGCCGAGCTCGCCATGCCCATCCGCCAGGTCGCCCCCGAGTCTTAGGCCCCCTTTATTACTGCTTTCTTAGCTTAGTTTACATTTTCCAAGTTGTAGTAGGTCGCCGGGTTTCGGAGCTCGCCCAGAAGGAGCTCCATTTTTGTAGTCTTTACTTTTTGTCCAAGTAGATTTAGCTCGCCGGGCACGTGCAGCTCGCCCAGAAGGAGCTTTTTGTAATTCAAAGACGACTAGCTGGTCGGCCTTTGTGGCCAGCACCACTACTCATACTTAGGATTTTTTCAAGTATATTTTTGGCTTGAAAATCTCTTAAGTATCCTTTTGAATATAAGTCGAGCATTTTTTGTCCAACTTTTTTCATTTATGTTTTTGCGCTTTTACGTTATAATTTCTTAAAATAGCTCGTTCTTGTTTATTTTCCTGGTACGTAATTGTTCGTCTTATTCTACTTTGAGAAGCGAATCGTTTGTTTTACGTCACTTTCGACTACGAATTGTACCTCTGTTTTGAGAGTGCGTATTCTTCGTCTTATGCCACTTAGGGCCGCGAATCGTTCGTCTTAGGCCACTTAGGGCGGCGAACTGCACTTCGATTGATTCACGTTGGGCCATTGGGTTTCATGAACCTTGCCTTAGACGTTTCTGTCTTTTTCTCTAATTTTTCTAACTTGTGGCAGTAGGTGCTTAGCAACCCTTTAAGAAGGGTACCTTCGCGACCTTGGGCACTTTGGCTTTTGCCTTCGAGCTATTTAATTACAACGTTTGGGACCTTGGTCCTTGGGGATTGCAATTTTTTTTTTTTTGAGCAAGTGGGCGAGCTAGGTTTGGCGAGCTACCAGGAGTAGTGGGCGACCAAGTGCAGCTCGCCCGGTTGGGGAGCTGCGCAGGTCCAAACACTTGGGAATTTTTCTGAATTTTTTCAGCAACGTAATTTACATCGGTTGCCATCTACATTTCTGATGCCAACCTTCGACTAGTCTATTACAGAATTCTAGTCTATTGGTAGAACTTTTTTAGATGTGCCAAGCTCCAGGTGTATGACGAAGCTTTACCTTCTGCGTCTTCTAGATCATAGGTACCGTTCGGCCAGGCTGCAGTGACCCGGAATGGTCCTTCCCAATTTGAACCAAATACACCTGGTGGGGCCATCAGTTTCTTTTTCAACACCAGGTCTCCGACCTTGAATTTTCGGTCTCGGACCTGAGAGTTGTAATATTTTTCCGCTCTGCGCTTGTAGGTGGCATTTTTCATTTCTGATGAAGCCCTGGTCTCTTCGATCAGATCTTTTTCTACTGCCAAGGCTTCATCATTCTTTTCTTCATCATATCCCACCACCTTCCAAGTCTTGTTCTGGACTTCTATCGGGACCACGGCTTCAGTCCCGAAGGCTAGGGCAAACGGGGTCTCCCCGGTGCTGGCCCTATAGGAAGTTCTATAGGACCATAGGACCTCCGGGAGTTCGTCTGCCCAGCTCCCCTTCTTTTCTTCGAGGCGGAGCTTCAGTATGTGTTTCAGGATCTTGTTCACCGCCTCGACTTGGCCGTTCGACTGGGGGTGATACGGAGTTGAGTAGTGCTTCTTGATGTTCCATGAACTGCAGAAGTCCCTCAACTTCTGTCCGTCGAACTGCCTTCCATTATCAGTGATGATCGACTGCGGGAGTCCAAACCTGCAGATCAGGTTTTTCCAAATGAAGCCGATCATCCTTTCTTGGGTTATGGTTCTGAGAGCTTCGGCCTCAGCCCACTTAGTGTAGTAGTCTACTGCTACAACAACGAACTTTACACCGCCTCTACCAGGTGGAAATGGGCCGATCAAGTCGATACCCCATTTCACGAAAGGCCATGGGCTGAAAACCGACTTAAGCTGGTTGGTTGGGGAGTGGATGTTAGGTGCAAAAAGTTGGCACTTTCGGCACCTTCGAGCGAAGCTGATGGCATCTTTGCGAAGAGTGGGCCAGTAGTAGCCCTGTCTGATCGTTTTATATGCCAATGCTTGCCCCCCAGCGTGACTCCCACAAATCCCTTCGTGAATTTCTTCTAACACTTCGGACCCCTGCTTCTTAGTTAGGCATTTGAGTAGGGGTAGAGAGAATCCACGTTTATAGAGCTGGCCATCCAGCAGCGTATATCTGGCAGCTTGCTTTACTAACCGGCTAGCTTCCCAGGCGTCTACAGGGGTTGTTCCGTCTGCTAAGTATTTTCGGATTGGAGTGCACCAATCTTCACCATCTTCACTATCCTCTTGCCCCCCACTCGAGGTCTGATTTATCTTGTAATCGGACATCGAGGGGTTTTTCAGTGTGGTGATCACAACCTCCGTGAATTCGGCTTCACCGTTGCTAGTAGCTAGCCGGGCTAGAGCATCTGCTTGTGTGTTTTCTAGCCGCGGTATTTGATTGATGTAAACTTGTGTAAACATCGAGATCAGATGCGCGGCTATCTTCTGGTAGGTCATCATCTGCTGGTCTTTTGCTTCAAATTCCCCCCGGACTTGGGATATTATTAGCTGGGAATCTCCGAAAACTTGAAGATTGGTTGCCCCCACAGCTAATGATAGCCTAAGTCCTGCTATCAATGCTTCATACTCCGCCTCATTGTTGGTTGCTCGAAAGTCGAACCGAATTGCGGAGGTGAAGACTTGTCTGTCTGGGCTGATCAGGACCACACCGGCGCCTGCTGCCATGCTAGTTGATGATCCGTCCACGTAGAGATGCCACAGAGCTATACGCCCCCTCGTCGG
Organism: Prunella vulgaris; assembly: GCA_026898435.1. NCBI lineage: Eukaryota > Viridiplantae > Streptophyta > Magnoliopsida > Lamiales > Lamiaceae > Prunella > Prunella vulgaris. Next base: position 1,424,036 of record JAPKLY010000010.1, read on the forward strand.
ATCTTGTGGGAAAGTTAGCTCGACGATGAAGTCGGCCAGTGCTTGTCCCTTGATCGCTGTTCGGGGTGCGTAGGTTATACCGTATTGGCTGATCTCCAGTGACCATTTCAGCAGGCGTCCGGCAGTGTCTGGGCGCTGTAGTATTTGACGCAGTGGGAACGTTGTCAGCACCTCTACTGGATGGTCAAAGAAGTAAGGCCTCAATTTCCTAACACTCATCACCAGTGCATAAGCCAGCTTCTCTGTTGGGGTGTACCGCAACTCAGCTTCATGTAAGACTTGGCTCACGTAGTACACTGGGAGGTGTGTTTTCGCCTCTTCTCGGACCAGGACGGAGCTGATGGCCACCTCCGACGCGGCTAGGTACAGATACAACTTCTCTACAGGTATTGGCTTCGACAGAATCTGTGTATCCGCCAGGTATGTTTTGATATCTTCGAAGGCTCGTTGGCATTCATTTGTCTAGACGAAGTGGTTTTTGAGGTGGAGCTTGTTGGCCTTGGCCGCCTCTTTGTACCTCCGTGTGTTTGCTTTAATTGCCTCGAAAAATGGACGATTTTTGTCGCCGGACCTGGAGATGAATCTGTTAAGGGCTGCCATGCACCCTGTCAACCTTTGAATTTTTTGGATGGAGTCGGGTATCCCCATCTCAATTATGCATTGGACCTGTGTTGGGTTGACCTCAATCCCCAGCTGGCTAACTAGGTGCCCCAGGAACTTCCCAGAGTGTAAGCCGAAGCTGGTCTTCTTGGGGTTCAACTTCATGTTGTAGTGGCGTAGTATGGCGAAGGTCTGTTTCAGGTGGTCCAGGTGGTCCTCCTTTCTCAAACTCTTGACAACTATGTCGTCCACGTACACCTCCATGGATTCGCCGATGTGTTGGTCAAACATTTTGTTCACCAATCTTTGGTAGGTAGCTCCGGCGTTAATGAGTCCGAACGGCATCCTTTCCCAGCAATACATGTTCTTGTTGGTGTAGAACGCCGTGTGTTCCTGGTCATCTGGGTGCAGAGCTATTTGGTGATAGCCCGCAAAAGCGTCCATGAATGTCATCATCTCATGGCCTGCGGTGCTGTCCACCAACTGGTCAATGTGAGGTAATGGGAAGTTGTCCTTCGGGCATGCTTTATTCAGGTCCGTGAAGTCAATACAGAGTCTCCACGTCCCATTGTGTTTCTTCACCAGGACGGGGTTCGCGACCCACTGCGGACACAAAGCTTCCCTGATGAGCTTGTTGTCTAACAACTTCTCCACCTCAACCGTTAGAGCTGCGTACTTGTCTGGTCCATACTTTCTTCGCTTTTGGCGTACGGGTTTCCTTGTCGGATCTATGTTAAGTCTGTGGCAAGCATGTTCCAACGGGATTCCCGTCATGTCTTCGTGAGACCAGGCAAACACGTCCAGGTTGGCCATCAAGAAGAGCTCCATCCTCGACCGGTACGGTTCAGGTAACTCAGAACCGATAAAAAGTTCTAAGTCCCTTTCCGGGTCCACCGGGAGTGCCGTCAACTCTTCCATGGGGGTTGCTTTTCTCTTCTGACTTTTCCACCTCGGGTCGCTGATGAACTCGTCCCACTCCCCTTGTGACATCTGCGCGGGCTCGTGGCCTATGCGCGGTTCGAGGTCATCGGGTTGGCTCTCAGCTTGGGCGAACTCGTCAGCTGTGAACATCTCCGGTGGTTTGTCAGCTTGGGATGGTGTGGTGACTTGGGGAGTTGGGTCAACGTCCATTGGTGTTGGTTCTTGACCTCCCGCAGGTCCCCCACCTTGGGCCTCATCAGCTACCTCCATGGGAGTAGGTTGCTGTCCCTGTGCAGGTACCGACCCCTGCGCAGGTCTCAACACTTGGGTTTCTCCCAAGTCCTCCATTGGTGTCGGTTGTGTGTCTTGCACAGGTCCAATGCCTTGGTTGATTTCTGACAAATCGCCTACCTCCATCATCTCAGTTTCGACTGAGATGACGTCTAGAATGTTTGGCTCGTCTGCAGGGATCTGTACGTCCTCTTCGAGGATGTGGACTTGTGTAACGGACTTCTTGACCCGGCCATCTTTGATTTGGAGTAAACACTCTCGGGCCTTTTTCTGGTCACCTTTTATAGTTCCGGCACCTTTTGGAGTTGGGAATTTTAAACAGTAGTAGTAGGTCGAACACGCCGCTTTGAATTCATTAATAAAAGGGCGGCCAAGGAACCCGTTGTAGGATGACTGCTGGTCGACAACTAGGAAATCTATGAGCCTAGTCAGTCTCCTTTCGGGGTCCTCAGCCGATACAAGTTGGACGCTCAACCTAACACTACCTAGGGGGACGGTTACAGCTTCTCCGAACCCCACTATCCTAGCATTGCTAGGTTCCAGGTACGACTCAAAATCACCTAAGGCATCCAAGGTGGACTTGAAGAGGATGTTGGTGAATGCGCCGGTGTCCACAAGTAGCCTGTGAACTCGGACGTTCATGATGTTGGCGGTTATCACCAACGAGTCGTTGTGGGGCATCAGTACCCCTTCCAAGTCCGCCGCGGAGAATGTCAGCTCGTCAGTAAGCTGTGAGATGGTCCTGGGGCCGGAGCTGCCCTCCTGGACTTGGTTTATGGCCCGGATCTCGGCCTTCCTTTTTCTCTTCGATATGGAGGATCCCCCATCCTGGAGACCTCCTGCAGCTCTGATTTCTTCCTCAAGAACCAAGAGTTCCCGAGTAGGCTCCATGTTTTGCTGAGGTTGGGGAGGTGTCCTCCGTCTGTGATGGGGACCAGGTTGGTCTGCTTCCTCCTCGTCGTCGTCGGAGGTAGCCCTCCTTTCGAACCTCGATCTCTTAGCTGGGGCCTTCTTCACGAACTCGGCCAATTTCCCCTCCTCGTAAAATTTCCAGAGTTGCTTGAGGAGGTCTCGGCACTCGCTGGTGAAGTGGCCGATGGCCTGATGGTAGGCACAGAATTTGTTGGGGTTGAGCTTCGTGCGGTCCTGGCGGATCCGCCTTGGCTCCTCCAGCATGGCCTTGCCTTGGACGACAGTGAAGACATGGTCGACGGAGACAGTGAGGACCTGGTTGAGCTTTTCTTTGAGCTCGTCTCCCTCGCCAAAGGCCTTTAAGTTCCGGGGAGCTTTGTAGGTACCCCCGGACTTCTTCCCGTAGGGCTTCCTTTCCTCGTGGGCACCAACTTCTTTCAGTAGTGCCTCCTGCATAGCCGCAAACACCCCCGCCTTGTGGCGGAATTCGCTGTAAGTGTTGGGACATGCGAGGTGCATCTCCTTCCAGAGGTCGGTGCCTCTCCTAAGTCCGGCCATCGCTGTGACGACCTTGGTATCTTCGCTCACTGGCTCGCCTTCCAGTAGGATTTTGTCGAACCTTTCCAGGTATTGCTGGTCGGTCTCGCTCTCTCCTTGGTGGATGTTGGCGAGCCGGTGCTTCTGGGTAAGGTAAGATCCGAACCCAGAGAAGTGGGCCAGGAACTCTCGTGAGAGTTGGCTAAATGAGCAGATAGACCCCGGGGCGAGTGAAGAGAACCAGCGGTGAGCTCGGTCCCCTAGGGTCAGCGGAAAGTTCCGGCACTGGGTGGAGTCGGTGGCACCGACCGAAATCATGAAATCCGCGTACTTGGCCAGGTGGACTTTTGGGTCCGATTCGCCTTCGTATGCGGACATCACCGGGAATTGAATTTTCTTCTGGACCGGTGCGCGGAGGATGGCAGGTGCCAATGGAGAGGTGGGGAGAGTCGTGGCGTCAGGTCAGCCAGACTTGGCTGCTACTTGTGCTTGTAGCATTTCAACGGCCTTTTTCAGTGAGGCCAGTTCGTCATCTCGGGTCACCTCCGGCGGAGGGTGCTCAAAGGTCGTGCGTCTCGCGGACGCACGTCCCCGAGGTGCCTCACTCTGGGGTGACCTCTCAGTGGCGGGCTGGAACTGGCATCCGCCGTGGGGGCCTAACCGGTCAGTGGCGGGCCTCCTCAGCCTTTCGTAGGCTGACCTGCGTGGCTGCTGGTCGGAGTCCCCATGGGACGCAGCTGGGACTGCCGTACGCTCATTTTCTTCGTACCTCGGGCCCAAGCGGCCTTGGAGGACTTCCCTCCTTTGAGATTGGTGGGTGCCGGATGCCCCGGTGTAGGCCGACTCCCTTCTAGTGTAAGGAACGGGACCCTCCTCCCCCATTTTGGCCTTGCCGGTCCTCTCCCTGCGCTGGCGAGCTTGTGCCGAGCTCGCCTCCTGCTCGGTGGGGAGTACGCTGTAGTCCCCCCTGGTTTGGGTGCCTTGGGTGGGCCTGGTCTGCTCCCGGGTTTCGGCGGCTGGAGCTCGCCTGGGTACTAAGGCGAGTTCGTCCTGCTGTCGCTGCTGCAGCCTTTGTAGGGTCGCGATGGTGCGTTGGAGCTCGTCAGGATTGCTGACCAGGTCCCTCAGAGCGGGGGCCAAGTCTTCCTGGGTCACCGCAATTCGCGGAGGTCGTGGAGCTGCGGTGCTCTTCTGGGGAGGTGGTTGTGATGTCTCCACCACCTGGCGTGAGGTCTCCACCTCGGCCTGATTTTGATTGCCCCCTTTAGACCTTCCCGCAGCTGCGGAGGCCTGTCCCTTGGCGGCTCGAGTGTTAGCCATTTTTGGGTTTCGGAGGGGGTAACTTGCTGAAGGGCGTCGAAGTGGAGGGAGGTCGCCGAAGTGGTGGAGGTCGCCGGAATAGTTGTCGTCCAGCTTAGGCGGAGCTGTGCAAGTTTTCGTCTAGCCTCGCGTGTGACGAATTGTCCAAAATTTGGTTTATTCGTGTGCACGCGCGCGTTTGAAAATTTGTTCCGGACCGATTTCGTGAAATCCGAAGACTCGGGTTTTTGTCTAGAAATCTGGGTTCTTCGTTCAAGGGATGAGGGTGTGTGTGTATCTTCAAGTGTTCTTGAGTTTTATCAAGAACACCTTCAAATCTTCAAACCTTCAACCAAACCCTAACTTTTTGTTCTTGATTTTTTTTTTTTTCAGATTCGAACGGCACCGCACGCCGCCCTTCCTCTAGCGCCAAATTGTTGATAGAATTTGTTAATCGTGTTTGTTATGTGGCTAGTTATAGCATGTTAATTCCATCAAACAATAATCCAAGAATTTGTGTTCTTTGTTATAATATGAGGAGGGAGAGTAAAGAGTTTAGAGAGAGAAATATTGCAGTAGGGATCGTATTGATTTTCAGAATTGTGAGAGAGTCCCCGGAATAGTACAAGAGAGGTCTTATTTATAGGTGTGTGAGTGTGAGACGGCACCTTACGAGCCTATGTGGCTTCCGGTGTTGACGAGGGTTCCTTACCCTCGTCTCGATCTCTCACACTGTTTCCCCTATCACGCCTCGTCCTACTACTATGCCTTAGACTAGATGGGCCTCATTAAAAACCTCGCCGTAAACCACCCTTGTGGATAAACCGGACGGAGGGAAAAAGAGCGCGCCATCGGGGTCCTACTGACTAACAAGTGAGCTCATGGGCGAGCTCCCAGCGAGCTTCGGTAGGTCGGGCGAGCTCCTGAGCCTTGACCAGATTCCAGGGTATCGGGCGAGCTCTGGTGTACTCACAGACGGGCGAGCTCTGGACCTTCTCCAGCTCGGATGGGCTCTGGTGACCTGGCAAACCTTGGGGATTATTTCTGGAACCGACGTATTAGTTCGCCATATCAACAAAGATGAAAAAAGAAAATGAAAAAATAAACTAAGCAAAGTGATTTTTTCTTTTAGCCAATTTCATGTGCATGCGACGTTTTGAAGGTGAACATGACACTAACTTTAAATAAAATGTATAAATTAATATAATTAAATCACTTATTTTACTAAAAATGTGAAATGATTGAAATATAACATTTGGTTTTGACTGAAACATTTACTAACTTCAAATAAATTTTTTGAGTGTAGTGCATATAAAACTTTGCTTCTTTTTTCTTCCCAAAATGTATCACCATATATGAGTTTCGAATACATTAAATAATTGCTGTTTAAAAATTTTGTATTAAATTTTGACATGTACACTTTAATTATATTTTCTCTTGGAATGGTGTGGACAGAGAAAAAAAATAATGTGCATAATAGGTGAGAGATGAGAAATTTTGGAGTAATCCTAATTAAATATATAAGAAATCTCTTTTCAAAGAATTATTAAAAAAATAATAAGTTTTTAAAAAATAAAATAGTTAAAGCAGCACTAAATATAAAAATAAAACTCAATTTATTAAACACATATGTTGTGTAATAATGTATACATCATGAATCATGATCTAATTTTTTTATAACTTTTAAATAATTAAAAAAAAACAATTTATAATTCAATTAAAATGTCAAATAGATATTAAAACATTTATACATAACATGAGTGCAGTATAATTCAAATGTATGTACTCTTATTATTATGAAAAGTTATTCTTTTTTTAATTGAAAGTCACCCTAACACTATTTAATGGGTAGACTTTTCTGTATAAATGTAGATAATTTTTCAATAAAAAGAATTTTTTTTAAATTACACATAAATTAAGTAGTACATCTAATGCACTAGAAATTTACTCATATAAAAAAAAAAGGATAGATCATTGAAGATGGCAAATAGAAAAAGTTGGGGATGGAAACGACATAAATGAAAAGGTGGAGGGTTTTTTTTGAAAAGGGAAAGTTCCCAAGTTAAAACTCCCAAAAAGTTAAAAGGAACTAAAAAAACGACAATCGTTCAAACAATAACCCCCAAAAAAGAAAAAAAGAAAAAGAAAAAAAGAAAAAGGAATATCCACCCGAGACCTGTCGATCTTCTGCCAGCCTTCTGCGTTTTCCTCTTCCTCTCTTTCTCTCTCTCTGGAATTCGTTACGCGGCCCGAATTCCAAAACCAGGTATTTGGCATTCGATAATGTCATGCATAGAATATGGAGAAAATGCCGGAAATTTTGCATTGGTTTGATAAGCATTGATTTGGTCACAGATTAGGTTTGATTATATGTTTCCGTTATTTATAATTTGCGTGTAAATGACTTTTCCTCTACAAGTCGATGTGTCAATTCGGAGAATCATAGTTTTCCTCGAATTAAATGTGTGCTATGGGTGGTCGAGATGATTCATGTGCTTTTGGAGCTAGTGATTTGCTTAATAGAGCTTCAAGTTAATTAAGTTTTTCGAATTTTGCTTGAAGATTTGCTTATGAGTTGAGAATGCAAATCATTATTAATTGGAGTTATTGCTACTTACTAATGATTCTACTGGCATTAATTAAGGCTCATGCTTGGCTTTTGGATTTCTGTCTCCTGGGTATTTAGTTTATTTATTGTGGAACATTGTGATGGGTTGTTGGAATTGATGTTTTAGCATATTGTAGCAGACTTGGTGATAGCTACATCGAGGGTGCATATTTGATGCTAGCTAGAGAGCAAAGGAGGAGAAGATTTGATTTGCAGATTCAATTAACATGTATCGGGCTGGAGCTGCGACCGCTAATCGAGGGGGCTTGCCAACAGATAGTGGAGATTTTGTAGTCACAATAGATCAAGTTCCACGGTGGAGCGATTTAGAGCTTAGATACTTGCAAGAGAATGTAAATAATGATTTTCCAAATTCACATTTTCTAGACCCTTTGGCTACTACTGCAGAGGGTGAGAATAATGGGAATGGAATGCTAACTAGGTTCCCGGTGGATCATGAAATTAACTCAAAGATATATCTTTGGAGGGGAGACCCTTGGAATCTCGAGGTTGATGCAGTAGTGAATTCAACTAATGAGGTCTGTAATTGATTAATTGCAATAAATATGTATTACAGTTATCTACTGAGAAGTTACATCAAGTGATCTTGGTTTTGGTTGTGTAGTAGCCTTTGCTGGTGTATAGCATCAAGTCCTTGTTACCTTGGAGAGAGAACTGATCACAAATATTGATCCTTGTGTTTGTGAGATATAGTGAACTATTTGATTTAACAAATTCCATATTGTTTAAGTATATGTAGGTCGAGTGTGTTTCCATAATGCATACAGTTGGTTGGGCTTGAAAACTGATGAAGCCTGTCCTTACTGCATGTTTATGTTATTCTAAATTTCTAAGTCAGCATTCTTTAATGTATCTCACACCCTAGGCCCTTGGATTTTTACTTCAAGAGGTGGGGGTGGACAACTCCAATTGGACTCCCCCAATCCATGTGTTTCACATATTCAGATTTTATTTTTCTATAGTGGGCCTTTTATTTCTAATACAATATATTAGAGGTTCATCTCAATGGAAGATGGATATTGCATAAAATACATTAGCTTTCTAGGTTATAATTGGTGTCTTTTCATGGAATGCCACTTCACTATTTGAGCAAAAGCCATTCTTCTTGTCCATACAAATTCTACTTAGGTTTCCTGATCAAATAGTAAAAATTGGGAATTTTGAAACATTAGATTTCTGCTGATATAGTTTGAGTAGGTTTTTCATGTTATTAGTTGCTTTTGATCTGGATGTTTCTCCTTATGACACCTGTTCCTGCATGACTGACAGAGCTTAGATGAAGCACACAGCAGTCCTGGTTTGCATGCTGCGGCTGGACCCGCCCTTGCAGAAGAATGTGCAACACTGGTACACTATTTAAAAATATTGAGATTTAAGTTGGACATAAGTATTTTATAGGAATTGGTAAAAGACTTTAATCAATCAATGTAATTTGTAATTTGTAAGCTGTGCTGGATGATTGCAGGGTGGTTGCCGAACAGGGATGGCTAAAATTACTAATGCATACGATCTTCCTGCAAGGTTATTATCTCAATTTTTTTATTAGAAAGCTCTAGCCGTTACATGAACTGCTTCATGGAAGTATTAATTCCAATGGCATCTATTGTAGTCCTGTATATTAATTCATTTTCATTTATTTATATTTATCAGGCATTGATTAAAATGACTTCCTTAATGATTGGAAACCTTCCTAATAAAAGTTTCATTTATGATGAGACTAAGAAATGAAAGATGCTTTCATTGCATTGTATCTATGCCTTGACAAAAAAAAAAAAAAAGTGATAGCTTACTAAAGTAAGTAACATCTTATAGGAGTTTTGTGAGACCCAAACATTTCAAGTTAGATAGCGTTGATTTTTTTACTATATATATATATATATTCTTTTGTTTTGGTATCAAATAATAATAAGCACTTTTTATTATGTCCAGTTACCAACATTTTACTTAAATGTAGAGTTTATTGTAGTTTGCACTTTGCAGGAGAATTATTCATACAGTCGGTCCCAAGTATGCTATAAAATATCATACTGCTGCAGAGAATGCTTTGAGCCATTGCTATAGATCCTGCCTTGAACTTCTTGTTGAAAGTGGGCTGCAGAGGTTATTCTGTAGCAAATATTGAATCAAGTTTTTTTAATTTTCCTTATTGTCATGGATTTATTTGTAAATTTTATGCTCAAAGTCATTATACTATATGAATGCAGCATTGCAATCGGCTGTATATACTCGGAAGCCAAAAATTATCCACGAGAGCCAGCTGCGCATGTGGCAATAAGTATTTCTTTCTTTTTGTCTTAGTATTTCTATATTGCCAATTATTTTCTTGATTTGTTAATTGCCTATATCCTTAACTTGTTTCACTTCAATGATCCTGAACAAATATCCAAGTTCATCCCCCCTCTTTTTTTAATCTAGGAACTGTTAGGCGATTTCTTGAGAAACAAAAGGATAAAGTACATGCAGTCATATTTTGTATTACAACATCATCTGACACAGAGATATACAAAAGGTTTGTTCTTTGAAACTATCATTTAGTATATGCATATGATACACACATACACAATCGTATTCTGATGCTTGAAGTTTGACACTCATGTTTTGCTTATTGTAGATTGCTTCCTCTTTATCTTCCACGGGATACCAAAGAGGAGGTGATAGCGAAAGCAAAACTTCCTGCAGATGTTGGGGATGAAAATGGTGAGACATTTATGGATGAACGAAAAATTAGAATAAAGCCCTTACCTAATTTGAAGAAGAGTGGTCCAAGAATTCCTGAAATCTCGAATGATCTTCCAGTCAGCGATGTTGGGCTTCCAAGAATGTTAGTGTTGTACACTACTTTTTCCACCCCTTTATCTGAAGCATCAATGAGCAAATGCAGTCACAAACTATATATATACCTCTTTATGCACTGGTGTTTTTCCTAATGTTTTAAAATCTACCCGATATGGTCCTGGTTTAAGGTTTTTCAAACTGTCTACATGAATTCATGAAGCTTTCCTCCTATAGCTCTATAATAGATATCTGCTTTTTAGTAACTAGAAAGAGATATCTTCTATGTGATCCCATGGCTCTAGATGGTATTTTCTTGTTTTGACTTCTCTCTATTTGATGACTTTTTAATGATGCCAGCTTTCTGTTATCTGGATATTTTTGTAAGTATTTTTTCCATGAAGACTTTTTGTCCCCCCGAGAAACTGTGTACATAAGACTATCGAGTTTCATTTATTTCGTCATCTTTCACTCATCCTGACATAGCATTTCCATGCGACCATAGTTATATGTAACTTTCTAGGTGTATGATACAAACATCATGCTAGTATATGTCCATGTGTTCAAGAGCCAGCTTTATGTTCTTTCCAAAATGCTTTGCCTCCAGTCTACTGCTTCTCCCACCAACCTAATGGTTTTCTCTTTATATAGGAACTCATCATTCTTGGCTTCATATCTGGATCCTGCGTTTATGTCCTTGATCCAAGATCCAGACCAGAGACGACTAGAACAGTGGGAAAAAGCTGCCGAGGCACGAAATAGTTGGGATATTGTTAATATGCTTGGATACGGAAACCTAGGGGGTCCTCCTTTATCTGCTGCTGAAGAATATTCACTTCATTCTAGATATCTTGCTAAAGCAAATTCACTCAATCTTTCAGAAATTGCTGAAATGAGAATAGTGTAAGAAACTGTGAAGTTCTTTCATGGGGTATTGTTTCTTGCAGAGTCTTCTTTAACGTGGACATTTATGCTTGCAGATTTTGATATTTGTTCTTTTTTAATGATAAGTCGCATAATATGGATGTTTGACCGAAAAATAACATACTAAGCGTAGTTATAAAGTGATCACTTCATATGAAGATTAAAAAAAACTTACGCCTCTCTGTTTCAGTACATAAATGGCAAAGTGTTCTAAATGTGTTCACATATCATAAATTATGTCTTGTATCTATTTCAGTTATCGAGGTGGGGTTGATAGTGAAGGTCGCCCAGTGATGGTGGTGGTTGGAGCTCATTTTTTGCTAAGGTGTCTTGATCTGGAACGGTTTGTGTTGTACGTAATAAAGGTGATTTTCTGTGATGTTTCTTATGATCTTCATGGATGCAGTGCCATGTCATATGGTATTTATTTTAATGTGATATCATGTTTTCAGGAGTTTGAGCCGGTGATACAGAAGCCTTATACTATTGTTTATTTCCACTCCGCTGCATCCTTACAAATGTTAGTAGTTCTCCTCATCTTTTGCTCATGACATCAGTTTATTTATTGCATATACTATGTACAGCTTCTTTGTTCTGAAAATTTGTGTTTTATATATTTAGTGGAAACTATTTAATTTAATTAAAAACATATTGAGCTAACAGGCAACCGGATCTGGGATGGATGAAGAGATTAGAGCAAATACTTGGTCGAAAGCACCAACGCAATCTTCATGTACGAGTGTTATTCCTCTGAGTTTCTACCCCTTTTTTGAGAAAGATAAATCCAGTGCAGTTGCATACTTCTTAACTGTGTGCTCTTCTATGATGTAGGCAATGTATATCCTTCATCCAACCTTTGGACTAAAATCAGCAATATTTGCAATGCAGCTATTCGTAGACAATGTGGTGCGCCTAATTTTCAAAGAGAATATTCTATGTCTTTACCCTTTGACCAAAGCTTATGAAATCTGCACTCTGATTTTTAGGTATGGAAGAAGGTTGTCTACATTGATCGCCTTCTGAAGCTATTCAAATATGTCCCCCGTGAGCAATTAAGCATTCCAGATTTCGTATTTCAGTGAGTTCCGTTTAATTATTTATTTTGGTCCATGAATATAATCTTATGTTTCTGAGTAGCAGCGAGGCGAACCATATTTGTTTAAAATGCTTCTTGATAGTCAATCATCAATAATATGTGTAATCATTTTGTGCAAATATAATGCAGGCATGATTTAGAAGTAAATGGAGGGAAGGGGGTTATTGTGGATTCCAGAACAAATTATGTCTATCAAAGATCATAGGTTTTTTTTTCTTGGTAAGGAAGATCTTAAACTCTCCCATCTAATCGTTGGCCCCTCAATCGTGTGGGAGATCGTAGCTCATTATTGTGTACTAAAGATGCTATATCTTGTTATGCTGTGCTGGGCTGCCACTCCACACTGGAAGACTCCCACTTGAAGTTTTATTTTCTGTAAATTATGGCGTGTTTTCTAGAATCACTTATTTTCAAAATCGGGAAAATGGACCTTTTGAAAATAAGTGATTCTACGCCATTTTATATGGCTTGCAGAACACCCGTTTCCTTCTGTATGTATTATTTTTTGACTATATGCATTTTCTTGTAATTATTATGTTTCTTCTGGCGAGCACGCCCAGTCTTCACGAGTTTAATTGAGTTCCAGTATTTCTAAATTATCTTATTTGCAACACTTGTATGCATTTTGTTCCTGTTCAACATAGAGTGGATGAATAAATATTAGTTTATGCGATGAAAAATATTAATTGTGTATTGAAAATTGTTAATGCTGTTCAACATATGAATTAAGGATTAGTCTTTTATGAACCAGTTACACGGTGCAACTCAAGTTCATTTTTTAAAAGTTAAACAAAATACTATTGAAAAGTTACACATGTTATTACTGAAAAGTGTATCTTTTACAGTTTAACTTTCAGTAATAACATGTTTAACTTTTAAATAGTATTTTGTTTAACTTTTAAAAAATGAACTTGAGTTGCATCGTATAACTGGTGCACAAGAGACTTACTCATGAATTAATACTCTTTTTATGAGATGATTTTTTTTTTAAATGAATTAATAGTTTTCTTAATATAATTTTCATCTTCTGTGATATCAGTTAATATTTAGTCAAATTCAGTGATGTGCATCATACGGCTCAGTTTTCTGTCCAATACTTTCTGATTTTCTCTGCTTCCGAATTTATTTGCATTAGAATGAACTCTATTTTTTTTAAAGTAATTAAAATAGAAATAAAATGATTATATGAGTCATAATAAAATAATTATTTTTAAAAAGGAATTAAAATAAGTTTGGAAGAGTACAAAAAGAAAGTAAGAATAAATTTAAGGATGAGGGAATATATTATAATATTTTATATGTCCCATAATATTTTGTATTTTTTTTCGTCCATTTGACACATATTTATATTTTGCACATTCTATAAATAAAAATTAATTATTTTATTTTTATAATATTCACATATTTATATAAAATATTATTATTTTTATATATAATTCAATTAATTTTATTATTTTAATAATAAAATTTTATACATCACTTTCATATACAACTT
>JAPKLY010000010.1:1442511-1474297 GCA_026898435.1 Prunella vulgaris
AACTTATTATACACTTTTTTTTAAAGAAAAAGTATGTAATTTGGTTGTGCAGAGTGATATGTGATAAAGGGAGTAAATCAATATTAATACAAAAAATGCTTTCAAAAAAATTAATATAAAAATTACTCGTGATCAAATTAAAAATAACCAGATAACCCATGATAGAAAAAAAAAAAAAAAACTGAATAATTGTTTAATGATAAAATCACTACCACCAACTTTTACAGGCCCCAAAAAGAGGACTTTTTTCAATAAGATTTTTAAATTTTTTATTTGTATAAATATTTTTTTTCCCTTCTTTGCTCTGATATTTTTTTTCTTAAATCAGAATTTCTGTACTCTGATATTTTCATTTCTTTTTCTTTTTCTTTTTCCGTTAAGAAAGCTGTGTGACTCACAGAGAGACGCACACTGCAACAAGAAACCCAACCGTAATCCTTTCTGCGCTGCTACTTCAGAAATCAGTTTCAGCGATTAAGTTTCCAGGTGAAAAAATAATTCAATTTCATGTTATCGTCATTGAAGTAACACCGAATAGCGTTTTTGTCTACTTGATTATGAACTTATCCGTCGTATAGAGAGTTATTGCAATTCCAATGTGAATTTTTATTTTCATTTTGTTGCATGCTTAAAAGATTTTCAGTTTTTGGGTGTTGTGGGCTAATTGTTTCTATTATTCAATTGGCTGCGTTGAGTGATTTGTTCTTCTTTTCGATTGAGATGCCCTTAAAGACAGTTAAATTCATCAAAAGCTAGAATTTGTTTGATGGGATTGAGGTATACAATATTGTTTATAATCTTTTGGTTACCTCACAGGTGCCTGTGTTTATTTGAGAAGATTTGAGAAAGCTCATTGTGTTGTAGTACCTGATGATAACTATGTGAATATTTGTTGGTTTACTGCAGATGGAATTCTAGCCTAGTTTTTTTTCTCTGGAAAGTTGTTTAAAAGCTTGGGAGGGTCATTCTGTTTGTAAAATGGTGCAAATCTCAACAAACACTTTAGTGACTTCTAGGTGCAGTGTTTTTTGTGGATCAAAGGATTGGTTGGGGAGAAATTTGGTCCAATTGAAGGAACCACATATAGTTCTTGAGGTTGGAAGATCGTGCTTTTTTGCTTTTGGTGGAGGATTCGCTTCCTTTACAGGATCACGTGACATACCTCAACGTAGAAATTTGAGGGTTCAAGCCGGATGGCTATTTAAGGGAAGTGATAAGGGATCAGAATTCGACGCAAGCTGTGAGCATAGTGAAAGTGCCAATGAGGATATTCTAATGTTTTTCTTTGAGTTGGACTTGGCAACCCGAGTACAGGTTTGATGTTACAGCTCTATCAACAAGTGTTGGATAACTGGGCAAAAGTTAGTTGGCTTATTAGTGTGATTTTGTTGCAGTACGCCTTGAATTTGGAGGAATATGAAGTTGCGCAGCAACTGAGGAACAAGTTGACTGAGGTTTGGATTAATGAATTATTTCTCTAAGTTCTGATCATTGTTTATAATATACTCTTTATTTATAAAAAACTTTTTGTTGTTATTTTTTTCCAAATTTGTCCAAATCTTTCTTTGGACAACTAGTTTATAATGTCTGTGGCAATTGTTACTCTTTCTGTCTGTTAATAATCCTGGGATTCAGTACTCCTGATTATATTTGCATGAGGATTTTGCTTTGGAATTATTCAATAAAACTCATCATGGTCTGTAATGCTGTACAATCAAGATATTTGTGAAAACCTCACCTTGCCCATGTAATATTTGAAGGTTGAATCAGAAGTTATCAAACTCCAAGAAAGTCGAAGGGGTTCAGCATCCAAGAGTGAAGCTCAAGATATGGCTATAAGCATTTTACGTTTGCGGTAAGTCTTCAATCATTAGCTGTTCTGGATTTTAGCTGATTCAGACTAGGTTTAGATCTCCTATCGTTCTCCAGTTTCTGAAAATCAATATATTTGGAAACTATATTATCATTATTCCACTTCCTGCAGTGCCGACCTGCAGAAGGCTATAGAGACAGAGAATTACAGTTTGGCTGCTGAGTTCCGGGATAAAATTTCCAAACTTGAAGCAAAGTCTTTGTCTGCATCCATAAAGGCCCAAGCATATGAAAATGCAAAATATGCTTTCCGTTTGGGCCAGAAATTGAAGCATAAAATATTTGGTAATTTGTTACTACGTACTAACCTGTTTCATTTGTTTCCTTCTTTTTGAAATCTACTCGCAGAATATGGACTAGTGATTTTGATACATGTAAAAGCGAAGAGTTAAAATAATCTACTATCAGTTTATTGGTTGCAGTCTTTTCAGACAAGAGCAGGTCTTCTTTGTCAAACTTGCTGAGGTCATTCAAGGATTAGTTGAACCATGTCTCAACCATCTCACGTACATTCTAGGTCTTCATTATGTAGTATTGAGGTGATGAAGAAGCTGTGAGAATTGACTGGAACTCAATTGGAAAATCGTGTACCATATTGGTGCCGTTTCTAGGTTACATCAGATGCTAGTGGACAAGAGGCTTGACCTTAACAAGTGAAGATTAACCCCTCACAACCACCCCAGTATATATATGCATATAACTTATTCTGGGATAAACATACTTATTCTGCAGTTAGATCTTAGAATCATTAATTTAGAAAAAAACAAAAAATATTACTGAATATGTTAATCTTGAAAAGATCTGTTATGACTTCCTGGACATCATGTTCAAACGATGAATTTAGCTGGTGACATCTTGTGATTATGTGTCATATTAAAGCATTTTTTTGGTATTATAGGATATCGGGCTGTTATTTGCGGCATGGACCCAGTGTGCTGTGAGTCAAAGTCCTGGATTGAGGCTGCTAATGTTGACAAATTGCCTCGTGGTCCTGATCAACCTTTTTATCAGGTCTTACAAGATTCAAATGATGTATTATTACTCTACTTTCGGCTTTATTTTGCTTCAATAACCAACTCCATCCCATGAAAGAAAGAGAAGTTTCTCGATTTGCTTGATGATATCCTAGGTCCATTAACCCTTCTGTAATTACAACACATACCTCTGAGGTTCATCTCATCAAAACTTGCTAACATTTTAATCCACATTTGCCATATCATTTTATCTGGCCATTACAAGTTATGTGGATTATTTTAATCCATCGTTTTTCAGGTGTTGGTCGACACTCATGAAGACCCCAACCTTTTAGTGGCATACGGTAAGCATAAGTTAAACTGACCATAATGCCTGTTTGGACTCATTATTCTTTTCTTCATTAATCCATCAGTGAATGTGGAAGTGATTCTCCTACACTTATGCTCCTCTAAGAACACTCATCTGGGCTCCATGTTGTTCTCCTTCGCTTCGCTTCTCTTTTTTTTTTTTTTCCTCATCTCTCTAGACTGATTTGCAAACGGAATTTTGTTGCAGTTGCTGAGGAGAATCTCGTTGCACCGGATGAACAAGACATGGTTAGTTCAATCATCATCATCAACAATCTCTCAAACTAGAGAGTTTTCTAATAGATGGTTTAGTTCAGCTAATAATGAGCATGTGCAGGATAGGTTCGATCATCCTTATGCATCATTTTTATTTTATGGGATGGACGCTGCTGGAGATTTTATACCAATCAAACAGCTGCGCGACAAGTATAACCAGTCTCGCCATGAACTGCCATATGATCCTCGGGCCGACGAAAATGCATAAATTATTTATTACTCAGCTTCTTTTTTTGTAAATCTGTACGAGAGTTTGAAGAATGTTGTACAGGATCTGATCTGATCTGATCTGATAATACGTCTCATCTTAACGGGGTAGTCTTCCGAAGAATTGTGTGTCATTGGTAGCCCTCTTTACACTTGGCCTCTTAGTCTTTCAATAGGTTTGCGACATTCGAATATTTATGGGCGCTGATATTTTACTTTCCCCCATCTCCTTTTTTTTCAAGTAGTTTACCACCTCATTCAATTTACTATCTTTTTGTTTAGTTCGCAAACGATTTTTTAAAATTGTACACTTTCAAAACAATACACCACCGTCGAGCGCCCGCTGTCCGTCTCGTGTTGTATCTTATCTATGTTTTGCCAATTTTTGGTTAGTTTAAATGATGAAAACGCGTTTAAAATGTGCTTTTTGTTGTTTAAAGTATCAATGTAATGTTACATGATTTTACAAGTAATGGATCGTATAATTTATGTAAACCATTGATTTTTGTACAGTTGATAAATTTGTGTTCATTATACATTCAGGTTTATAAAAGTTTTTTTTTTTATAAAAAAGAAAAAGTAAAACATGATTCACTGTTTATTTTCCTTTTCTCTTCAATGACAGTTCTGTATGCATAGCAGTTGAAATTTACTTCACACCGATTTAATATTACAATTACTTTCACTCTTAAAAAATTTGTATTTATAGAATTAATAGAATATATATATATAAATTCAGCCTCACTTTATTTTTAAAAAATATTCGTCTGCTTCGGAATGAAAGTGTTCAATGACAAACATAGATTGTATAATAAAAAGAAAGGAAAAAAAAAAAAAAAAGTGAACGGTGAACCCACCCACCCTCCTCGGACGGACAGTGCAATTTTTATGTCCTCCGGACGCTTCCAACTCCCACTCCGGTGCCGTCGTAAGCTCTACCGATACAAAGACACTTGAATTCCGGCGAAAGTTTACTAGAGCTTAATTTTCAGACTGGGCAACAAAATGGTGGTACTGAGCTTTAGTGCAGCGTATAAATTCTAAGCAAGAATGACGCTGTACATGCCTCTCTTCAAAGCTTGTAGGACCTCAAGATCACTTGCCCAACTACATGGACATCTAATAACCACGGGACTCCATAAAGATCCTCTCGCATCAACCAAACTCATTGAGTCATATTCACAAACGGGTTCCGTGCAATCTTCGAGACTGATTTTTGACACCTTTCGGAACCCAGATTCTTTTATGTGGGGCGTGCTGATCAAGTGTCATGTGTGGAATGGTCTGTTTCAAGAAGCTATTTCTGTATATCAGTGCATGTTAGAGAGTCTGGTGGAATTAAACCAGTATATTTTCCCTTCAGTTTTGAGGGCTTGCTCTGTAGCGAATGATCTTAGAACGGGGGAAAAGGTCCACGGGAGGATTGTGAAATCTGGGCTTGAGTCTGATCCCGTAATTGAGACCTCGCTGTTGAGCATGTACGGTGAAATGGGGTGTTTGTATAATGCTCGGAAGCTATTTGATGAAATGTCAATGAAAGATGCCGTGTCGTGGAGTTCAATAATATCTAATTACGTGCATAATGGACAGGCAAGTGAAGGATTAAGAATTTTCCGGGAAATGGTGAGCCAAGGCATGGAAGTTGATTCCGTTACCATGCTCAGTGTAGCTGAGGCTTGTGGTGAGTTGGGTTTATGGAGAGCTGGAAAGTCATCTCAAGGTTATCTAGTGAGAAGGAATCTTGGAAGTGATCATGAAGCATTAGGGAGTTCACTGGTTGCAATGTATGGAAAACTTGGTGATTCGACTAGTGCAGAAAAGTTGTTTTTCTCTAATCAATTTCATCAGAGTGTTGTTTCTTGGACAGCATTGATTTCATGCTACAATCAAAATGGATACTATTTAGAAGCATTAAGGACGTTTACAAAAATGCTGGAGCGTAGGGTGGAAGGTAACAGTGTTACTCTGATGAATGTTGTATGTTCTTGTGCTCGATTAAGATGGATTCGAGAAGGGAAATCTGTTCATGGATATGTTATCAGGAATAATATTGATATCGATAGAGATTTCTTGAGGTCATCACTAATTGATTTGTATGCTAATTGTGGTCACTTAGTATACAGCCGTGAAGTCTTCAATACAACTAAAGACAAGCATATAGTATCATGGAATATCCTCATATCAGGTTATGTAAGGAATCAAATGGCAGAGGAGGCTCTATCACTTTTTGTTGAAATGCTGATTCAAGGAATATTACCAGATTCCTTTGCCTTAGCTAGTGCTCTATCGGCCTGTGGAATGATCGGGCATTCAGGGACGGGATGTCAAATACATTGTCTCATTACCAAGTCTTACCTCCCAAATGAGTTTGTTGAGAATGCCCTAATTGACATGTATTCGAGAAATGGATTTATAACTTCAGCTATCAGAATATTTCGTGAAACTAAACATAGCAGTGTTGTAACATGGAATTCTATGATGTGTGGGCTTTGTCAAAATGGTTACTCAAAAGAAGCTCTCAGCCTCTTCGATGAAATGTACACCAAGTGTCATGATATGGATGAAGTAACCTTCTTGAGTGCAATTCAAGCTTGCTCAAATCTTGGTTTTATAGAGAAGGGAAAATGGATTCACCATAAGCTAACTATTTTTGGTGTAAAGAAAGACATGTACGTTGATACAGCTTTGATAAATATGTATGCTCGATGTGGAGACATTTGTATGGCTCATAGAGTTTTTGATAACATGAGTGAGCGGAGTAGTGTATCATGGAGTTCTATGATCGGAGCTTATGCAATGCATGGTCATGTAAATTATTCAATAGCTCTGTTTAATAGAATGGTGGAATTAGGAATAAAGCCAAATGAAATTACCTTTATGAATGTTCTGTCAGCCTGTAGCCATGCTGGATATGTTGAAGAAGGAAAGTATCTCTTCAACTCCATGAAAAGAGATTTTGGTATCATCCCAAGTTCTGAGCATTATGCGTGTTTGGTCGATCTGTTGAGTCGAGGTGGTGATCTAAATGGGGCATATGAAGTTCTAAAGTCAATGCCATTGTGTGTAGATGCAAGCATTTGGGGTGCATTGGTGAATGGGTGTAGAATACATCAGAGAATGGACTTTCTGAACAGCGTTGAAAGCGATCTTTTGAATATGGATGCAGCAGAGGACTCGGGGTATTACGCCCTATTGTCTAATGTGTTTGCAGAAGGGGGTAAATGGACTGAGAGTAGAATGGTGAGGGCAAAGATGAGAAGACTAGCAGTGAAAAAGGTCCCTGGGTATAGTATGATTGAGATTGAATCGAATGCGTAGTTCGATGTCAAACTTGGTTTCTTTTACAGAGGTTTTGGTTTGTTTTACAGAGATTTCTGAAAGCTGCATAGCCAAAACAGGCTAATTAGGTAACAATTTGTTCGTTAGTTTATATGGCAAATATTGCTTGTACATACTTTGAGACAAATGGTCAGGACCTTTTTGAGCTCTATCTGTGTGTAGAACAATTGGGCTATGAGATTTGGATGCCCAACCAGTTTGATTATTTCGTGATCACATTTATTTTAATACTCAAGGTTTGGCATGTATGATCTCATAATATTAAGCATTATATATCAGTTATAAAATACACAGTCCAAATATTTGTATAGTGGGAAGCACGAAAATAATGGAACAAAGTAATTTTATGCTGTCAATGTTCTAACCAACAATTAGGGATGACAATAGAGCGAGTTTAAACTTGGAAGAGCATTGAATCCACTCCACTCGGGCATGTCTGAACCCGGCCAAGTGAATTTGGGGCGGATGTGATATTTTTAAGTATTACATGAATACTCAAAGTTTTTCAAACAATAATACTCCCTCCGTCCCAAAATTACTTTCACACTTTCTTTATTTGGACGTCCAAACTCTTCTTTCACACACCTAAAAAGAAAATTTTTTACACTCACAAAAGTCAATAAAGTACATTTTTTCTTATTTTATTATTTAACTTTACACTCACATACTTACTTTTTATTGGTTCGCGTGCCCGGAACTATTATGAAGTAGTCATGAGACGGAGGGAATACATGTTTCGATGTGAATATTTTATGTTAAAATATGCATATTTATATTGACCCGACGGATCCATGGGACAGGCGGATCTGGGTCCATTATATTCCTGATGGGAGAGTCCTAAGATAAGTAAAAACATGTCTCATTGCTATTCATATCGACAAGTGCTCCAAAACGAAAAATATACATATATATCATTGACAACAAAGCGATATTGTTCTTTCACTGACTCGATTCAAGTTTTTTTTTTATTGAATTTAACACAATTACCAACTGATTGTTAGTTTGAAGTGAACTACTTGAGTCATGTGATCTTGGATCAACTTTAATTCAACCAAGTACATTTATTTAATGACAAGAATATCAGATTATGGTGGGGATTCAAATGATGATCCTTAGCCTGTATACATTAAAACAACACATACTTGAAAAGAAGAAAATTGAAGGAAGGCAAAATCATATATATATGTACTCAGAGAAATGTTTATGTTGTACAGACTGATGATAAGCAATCTGAGCTACAGCAAATCAACTAACCGAGGGAAGCGACTCTCGGATAGTTTTGATTCGTGTATGAGTCAATCTGAGCACATCCTATCCGCTTCCTCAAACCCTTTCTCTTCATCATCTTTCTTGTTTCATTAGCCTCGGCCCATCTCCCATTAGAAGCATTAAAACTGGAGATAAGCATATACTGCCCTGCATCATCAGGAAAAAGTTCCAGCATCTTTCTTACAGCCACGTCTCCGAGGTCAAATCTTGAGTGCGTGCTGCATCCATGAAGAAAAGATCCAAAAATCGTACAATCGGGTTGAATTGGCATTTTCTCAATCAATTCCAAAGCTTCCTCAAGGTTCCCAGAACGAGCCAAAAGGTCAACCATACATCCATAGTGTCTCATGGAGGGACAAAAATCGTACAACTCACACATTTTCTTGAAATATTTCCAACCCTCTGTAATCATCCCAGTATGGCTACAGGTAGACAAGATTGTTGTGAAAACTATATCAGTTGGCTCAATGTTATCCTTGAGCATGTCGTTGAAAAGTTGAAGGCACTCGTTTGAGTCCCCTTGCTTTCCGTAACCACCAATCAGTGCACTCCACGTCGCTGTGTTCTTTTCTGCCATCTCATCAAAAACAACTCGAGCAAATACTGGATCACCACATTTGGAGTACAAATTTACAAGTGCAGTTCCAATATGGACGCTGCTAAATGCCAAAAAACCTCGTCTGACAGAGTAAGCATGGAGAGAAGAACCTAATCTGATGTCCCCAAGGCTAGCAGCAGCAGATAGGACAGACACCACAGTCACTGGATCAGGCAGAAAACCATTTGATCGCATGCGATTGAACAACTTCAGAGTTTCATATGAGTATCCATTTAGAGAATAACAACCAAGAATTGAGTTCCAAGAAACGACATCCTTATCTATCATGGACTCAAATAGATAAATGGCATCTTCCATCCTACGACACTTTGCATACATGTCCACTAGAGCATTCATAAAACCAACATCATCTTGTCCTAGTTTAATCCCTAGACTATGAACTAGTGAACCCATATGAGGATTGCCAGATTGGGCACAAGCTGAAAGTACACTTCCTAAGGTAATCGAATTAGGATAGACGTCCTGCCATTTCTTATCAGCGAATAACAGCAATGCTTCTTTAGCTAATCCATTTTTGGCATACCCCGCTATCATTGCTGTCCATGAAACAAGATCAATTTTGTGAACCTCATCAAAAACCAATCGAGCATCAAGAATCGCCCCACATTTTACATACATGTCTAGAAAAGAAGTATACAAGTACGAATTCACTTGAATCCCATTTTTTATCACATTTCCGTGCACCCACTTGCCCTGGTGCAAGGCCCCTAATTTTCCACATGCTGACACTATGCTTGCTAAAGTATAAGCGTTTCCTTCAACCAGGCAGTCCCTCATACGGTTGAACAAAAGTAGTCCCTCTTTAGCACAATTATTCTGTACATAGCCAACAATCATTGAAGTCCAACAAACCACATTCCTATCCCAAATCCTTTCAAAAACCTTATTAGCAGTGTCGATTTCTCCACACTTTGCATACATATCAACAAGCCCAGTCAGCACAAAGCTATCCGGGCTCCCTATCTGAACTATGTAACCATGCAACTTTCTCCCTTCACCAAGATCCCTCAACTCACTGCACGCTTTCAATACAATTGAAAACACGACGTTATCCGGAGCCAAAAGACTCCTCTTCATAAATTTATAAAACCCAATAACATCATCGAATAGGTCATTCATAAAGTACCATCTCATCATCACTTTGCACGAGCCAAAATCTGGGTTAGGAATTTCGTCGAACAGCAGGCGTGCAGTCGTAACACGGCCGTATAGACCATAGAAACCCAATAATTTAGTTTTCAAAGAAGGGTCATCTATTTCTCCGTTAACAATTAAAAGGGCATGGACTTTTTGGAGGGAAGGGAGGGTTCTGCAGAGATTTGAAAGATGATGAAAGGTATTTGCTGAAATCGATTGCAGTGATTCAACTTCAAGATTGTGGGATGCTGAAGAAGTAAAGGTTTGGAACTTTGAATACGCGAAAAAAGGGATTTTCCTGTGTATCAATGAAAACAGTTTCATGGCGCTTTGATTTCATACTCGTTACGGTTTAGATATGCAATTGTACATCTCCCGCCATCTTGTCGGTATTCATTCCTCATAATTCATAAAGGCGGAGGCTGGTGGTTTGTCGCCCCATCCCGAGCAACTTTTTGGATTAGGATCGGCCCAAATTCGGGCTTAATCATATAAGCCCAACTTAAAAACAGGCCCAATTTTTAGGCCCAGGTTATTCGCACTAGATACATTTTTTTGAATTTTTTTCATTTTTTAGCATTTCTTTCTAACCTAAGTGTAAAAATGAAAATTTGTTCGAAAATTTTTGTCAAAAATTTGCAAAAATTTCGAAAACAAAATGTCGAACATATTATAGATAGTGCATTTTCTAAAAAGCAAAGTATTCTATGAAAATGGTTCCTGATAAACTTATCATGAACAAGTTTTAAAGTATCAAACATCTAATCAGGTGTATCAAAAATTTCATCAGTGTATCAAAAGTTGAGGTCAATAAAATATACTCCCTCCGGCCCAAAACTACTTTCACACTTTCTTTATTTGGACGTCCCCAACTCTTCTTTCACATACCTGAAAATGAAACTTTTTACACTCACAAAAATCAATAAAGTACATTTTTTTTTTATTATTTAACTTTACACTCACATACTTATTTTTTTTTTAATTTGTGTGCCTGAAACTACTATGAAAGTAGTTCCGGGACAGAGGGAGTATATATTAACTTTAACTTTTGATACACCAGATGAATATTTTAATACACTTGACCAAATATTTGATATATTAAAATAATTTCATGATAAGCTTATCATGAACTAATTTCACACAATACCTACTCTATATATAAATAACAATTATAGTGATTATACACATCTACACACATATATATGGGTTATTTTAAAAATAAGTTTAAAAAACGGACACAGCCTTCAAAGGCGTGTATATATGAAGATGAAATCAAGCGACATTATTTCTACAAGTTGGTAACTCAAAGACACAGACTATGATGAGGTGCAATGAGATTTACAAAGACAACAACCAATGAACTGATCAGTCACAAAACTCATAAAAACAAGTTCCCTGCTCTCTCTCTCTCTCTCTCTATCAGTAAAGAAATGTCCCTGTCTCATTATTAGGTTGACACCACAGCAGGAGGAGGGCATCTTTGCCTCCTGGGCCGTCTCGTCGTCTTTCCCCACCCTGTTAAGCTCCTATCCTCCAAACCACCTTCAATGCTATTCAACTGCTGCATCAGAGGAGGAGCACACACAGGGTTTGGAGTGGCCGTAGCAACATTTTCTACTACAGCTCGTCTCCTACCCCTACCACCCCCATTTCTCGTCCCATTTCTCCTGGTCAAGCCCGAAGTCCAGTGATGGCCCGTTGCTCTCATCAGCCCGCTGAACATCTGAATATCCTCTGTCACCTCATTACGGGACAATGATACTAGGCCAGGAAGGATGTCCCGTTGGAAGTCCCTCCGTTGCCTTCCTCTCCTTGACTGGACCCTACGAGGCCTTGCTGGCAGTGTACTGGGTCCAGTTTCTTCAACATTCTGAAGCTCCGTAACAAAGGGTGTAGGCATGTAATCTTCCTCCTTTGTTAATGGTATTTGCAATGTCATTGCCTCAAAATCGTCCATCTCCTCATCTTGACTATTACCAGACAAGTTCTTACATTGCTCCTCGAATAAGGAGACAGTGTCGACAAACCACTCGAGTGATTCCAGAGCAGAAGCTTCCAAAGAATTAGAACAAGATGATGAAATGGCAACTATTGATTCAGCTGCATTTTTAAGAAGTTCATCAAGTGGTGATTCTGATTCTTGTTTAGTTTCTACCTTATTTTCATCCTCCTCCTCCTCCAGGACAGCAGGAGATTCCAAATCTATGTCCAAAACTGTCTTAACACTGCCCGTCTTGCTTTCATAAGATGGTGCTAGAGTATCTTCACAATCAGTTACACATGAGTTCAAATCAATGTAGTCTCTTACAGAGAGGCCATTAGTTTGCTTTTCCTTCTCGATGATCTGTTCTTCAGCAGCTATCTGATCTTCCGGCTCGCACTCTACATTTATATCAATTACAATGTTCTTCCTTTCCTTATTCATACTGTTCCCATTAGGTGGCCAAGTGGAAACGCGTGGAGGCTCACTATTTAAAGCCCCCGTTTCAAAAATGGGAACCCCGAGAATTTTCTTAACATTTTGATTCTCAGAAACCTCTTTCATCTCACTTTTAGGCAACACAACTCTCGGTGGTTGATTTAGATCAGTAACTGTTTCATTTTTGCAAGACAACCGATTGGAAGCAGGAGCTGGCTTATTTCTTAGCCAAGGCAATGCTGATAGATGATCTTCAGGCTTACCTTTTTCATCTATCACAGTGACATCATCGTCATTCAAGTTAATATCTATCATGGGCCTTGAATCTCCACGACATGAGCCCTTCACAAAATGTCCAAATCCATGATTAGTCGTGTGGTCAGACGCTGCATTTTCACCCCTACTACGATTAAGATAATCAGCACTGCCTGTCGATGAATGAATTTTTAGGTCTTTGGATCCTGAGCCAGACCCGTGATAAAATCCATTCAACCTAGCACTATCACCGACTCTCCACTTTCCTCCAAAAGTTTCTCTGCGCTCTGAAGCTGAGTTTGAACATGATTCCAATGTGGCTATCTTCTGAGTAAAGCTACTAGTCGGTTTTGCCCAGGATGAGACAGAGTGGGCCCATGAACCGGAAAAATAAGAGTTAAACAATGGATCTGAACGAGGGACCTCAGAAGCTTCCAGTTGTCTATTATTGGACTGATTGTGGATTTTATCTGAAGGTTCTAGACCATGGTGGTTTCTGTCCCTCCACAGATCTTCTTTACTATGAGCAGTAGGATATATTCCAAGATTCTGATCGTTTCGATTAAGCATGCCTTGGGCTAGATGATGAGAAGGTATAGGCAACTTATCTTGCAGAAGACCATGAGTTACAGAATTCAAATTGCTTTTACTGATGGACCCTGAAAGATTGAGAATCGAGAACATTCTAAGAATAGAATTAACTGCAGCAACAATAACAGCTAAAAAATTAATAAGATTATAGAAGTTTCGCTAGTTGATAATCGCAGAACTACTAATAAAGCAAAAGACTCTTCTTAAAAAGAAAATTGTCCGAAGTACTAAAATTTGGTGGAAGAGCTTGTATGCTAGATTATAGCAGGCTTTGACTCAGATTAGCACCTTTTAGGCTTTTACTGAAGGGAGTTTATAGATGAGATTTCTGATTGTAGATGCTATTTCTTTAATGCATACAAGCTCAAACTGAAATAAGCTTACAGCAGAGAGATAAAAGGGTAACCAAGTGCTAGAAAATAGCATAAACCTTTTAAAGAAGTAATTACCTGTTCCATATATATGGGAGAGCCGTCCCCTTTCGCTAACTTTACTTTCAATGGAGGAATTAATCAACAATCCATCACGATGATGTTTCTTTTCTTCATTTACAAATAAATAATCTGCATTAGAGGGCAGATTTATACCTCTGGTTTCTCCATTGGAAAGATGACCAAAGAAATTAGTGGACGATGGAGCTATTGCCTCTTCAATCTCAACGGGTTCATTCAGATCAGCCAAACAGGTTGCAGATGCTCGCTCAGCTACCCTACTTTCAGGTCCACTTTTTAGTTTTCCATTAGGAGCATAATTCGATACATCAGATAATTTGCACTTTGGTGAACTTTTATCATCTTCAATATCAAAGTATTCATCAGCTGGAAGTTCAAGATCAAACAGCTTCTTTCTCACCTTCAAAGGTCTTGAATCCAAAAGTTCAGAGTCCTTCAGAGATGACCCATTCTGGAAAGGAAACTGAGCATGCTGTGGGTTGTACCCTTTTGTACAACTCATAGGAGAATTAACAATTTCAACTCCAGAAACAGATGCCCTTTTGTAACCAGAATTCAACAATGGAAATCCCGCCATATGCCATTTCTGAACATCTTCTGATGGCACGTGGGATCCTCTAAGACTTGATGATGATGACGGTTCTATTGATGCTCGGATTCCATTCAGTTCTTTTCTTTTGACTTCTTCCATCATGTCTCTTTGAATTCGGTAAAGACGATGGAGTTCATAAACCTGGAGAATGGTGTTCACAAGATTTACATCGAGAATTTTGCAATATAAAGCTAAAGGCAAAGTCTTATATAAATCAGTTTCACGTTACAACTAATTTGCATTTTCTGTGTACTTTTAAATAGTTTTGTTTTTTTAATTAAAATGCAATAGTCTGTCGGTATTAGTTGTTTCATTCAAGCGTAATAGTTGTGATAATATAAAATGATAGATGTAAAGCAAGTACACGATAAAATTGTTTTACATAGGACCAACTAAAACCTAAACGAACGAGCTAGATGTCTTAAAAAGAATTACCTGATTTCTAAACTCTGCCTCGTGTTCGAGCATTTTCTGCTTTAATGAATCCTTGCCACATCCAGGATAACCATCCATTATAGCATGCGGTGTGAACCCATTGTAGTATTGCTCATTCATGATGGCCTTATCTCCGTAACATACAGGCCAGCTGCTACTGCTTGAATCCTCATTAAGATCCCTCATGGAGTAATATCCCGGCAAGTAGCTCTTGCTATGTACTTTTGTTCCCATTCCTGAAAAAGATATATAACTCATTGAGTATGATTTTATTAAGTTTTTCTCCCAAACTACAAGAACAGAACTGCCACTTGTGCTTCAACACACACGTGCACACACATCAACACAACCTTTGAATGCTAAAAAATTTAAAAACTCATTATATTAAAAGTGGTCGCCCTCGAAAATAATTAAGTACAATACTAAAATTTCTCATTAATCAATACAGTTGACTTGGAAAGGTTGGTACTATACTCAAATTTCTCATTAATCAATATAGTTGACTAGGAAAAGGTTGGCTTCAAGTATTTCATGAGCTACAAACAAATGATATTAAACATTAAGAGGGAGAGAGGAGGGTGAGGAGAGAGACACATAGTGAACGGCTGGTTTTACTGAGAACTTACAACTCAAAGTAAAAGAATGGTAATGGGGGAGTGAAGTTATCTGTTTTATGGGCTATAAATGCCGATTAAGGTAGTTATATACCGGTTTATTAAGATTACAAACAAATAGAAAAACATAGTATCAATAGCAATGCAAGCAGCACATTACCACTGCAAACAATTAAGCCATAGTTTCAGAATCCAACAACACAATCGAAGACCAACTAGTATTGCCCTACCCTATAACCAGTTAGACAATCGAATTCAACACACCATAATTCAGATAATTCTTTCTGCAAGTTGGGAATCAAAACTTGACATTAATGACTGATAAATATTTCAAAAAAATAAAACAAATTAACTAAGCATCCTATTGCTAGAACAACCTAGATTTGCTACCATTGCCAATATTGAAGATGAACCTATAAATTTAGTTCCATCTAGACCAAAGATGAGTCCACAGCTAAGCATCCCTCAATGCACATGCCTAAAATTTTTCCTTGAAACATGTCGAAAAGAATAACTAAGCGTAAAAGTAGTGAGCTTCAATTAAGGAATCTTGAAATTGCAATGAGGGAAATTAATTTCAATCCATATGAACAACTTTGGTAGCTACACACTTACAACTACAAATAAAAGAGAAACATAAACGAAAAACATTCCGAAAGCCAATCCTACACAGATGATCACACATCAAGATGAATGTAGTCCTCAAATATCAGCAATTGGGTATATATAGATTGCCCAAAAAACGCATAAACTTAATTATCCCAACCAATGACAGCAATAAATACCGATACTCAAAGGCAGACATTTTGAACAGAATTACGCCTTAAATAATCGAATGATTAATTACAAGGTGGAATTGTAAGGAGAAAGAGACATTTTCTTCCTATGTGCCATAGTCAAAACCAAGTAAATCTTAATAATCAAAAGTAAAAAAAAAAAAAAAGGGGGACAAATTACCTCAGACCCACATGCTGAAACATCCTGCTTTGCAAGAATCATTCATGGATTGAATCATTCAACAGTATCTCACTCAAAATCATGTGAATTCAGAGGCTTTCACACTGTATTAATAACCAAAGAAAGGGAAATAAAAGGAATACTAATAATTGTCAAATGAAGAAATTTAATTCAGAAGCTCAGATCCTCATCAAACTGGACTAAGGGTTGGAGATTTCGATCTGCTGGGCCAGTCTCTCTCTCTCTCTACGAAGAAAAAAGGCAAGCACTTTTAGAGAGAGAAATGAGAAGAAAAAAATACAAAAAGGAACAATTTGCTGCAACTGTATATATTTACTATTGATATTAACAAGTGTTCTTTTTATTTTGAAGAAAGTGAGAGAGAGAGATCCCAGATAAGTAATCCTCACACAAACAAACGACCTTCTAAGAACAGTGACACAAAATTTGTCAACATCCGGTCTCTTTTATTCTCTGCTTTTTCTTCACCTTCTCTCTCTCTCTCTCTCTAAAAAACTTAGTCACACACCCATCTCCCCCTCTCTCTCTCTATCTCATGATTTCATTCATAAAGAATTTCTGGGGTTCTGAAGAAATTGAAAAATGGGCATTTCTAGATTCTCTCCGCCTTCTTTCCTCGCTTTTCGTACAGATATTAATAAAAAATCAAAACTGTCACCTATATAAATACAGCTTATACAAAATACTCCTGCTTATTCAAATTTATCATTTAATATTTTCTTTTTATTAATGATCCGTTAATTCGAAGGACCAAACTCAATTATTACTGACTATAGTCCCAATTGAAGTCAATATATTATTGACTGAAATATTAAAAAAAAATTCTAAATTTCAAACTTTATTTTAAAAAAAAGTAGCTAAAGACCTGGATTAATTCATGGGGTTAAATTTGTATTTAAATATAATAAATGTATTTATATTTGTATGTATGCATTACCCTAAACAACAAGCACAACCAAACCAAATTGCCAACTTTCTAAGTTAGTTATCAATCTTGAAATTAATATTTAATTAGGTATTATCTATGAACTTAATTAGCCATTTTAAGTAGCTTTTTATTGGCTAATGTCATCCTGTGGGCCCACTTCTGACGCTGTGGGTAGGGTTTTTTAGGATTCCTTTAAGCTTTTTTTTTAAAATTTAAAATTAATACTCCTCAACTCGTAAGAATTTGCACAATTTTCTTATTCAAACGTAAATTTGCACATTACTAAGAAAATATTAATTAATTTACGTGCACACTCACAAATATATACACATATTTACTCATATGTCACTATTTTATATATAAAATATATTTTCTTAAAAAAATATGTCGTATAAGTCGTAAATTCCTACGGTACTTACGAGTTTTATTTTTATTTTGGCTGATATATTTACCACAGTATTTAGGTTGTATTTACAAGAAAGTAGATTGATGCTGTGGTTAAATATGATTGGCTGATGCTCTGCTCCTCACAGAGAAAGTCTAAATTGTTTTTCTGAGAGGTACTGCATGTACTGTACAGAAAACATACTGTACAGAAAGCATGTATCAATATGATGGGGTTAGAATTTCCACGTGGTGCACAATCAAGCCAACATACATCTGATCTTGGTCAATCCCTATGATAAGTAATTTACTATTATTAATAATTAATTAATTAACATGAGATTTATTGGTTAAAATACTATTCTTTTAATTAATGCCATTTGACCAATAAATAAAAACTATCCATTTAACTAAAATGGAAATTTGGAAATTTCAACAAAATTTAAGGATATATTCTTTTTAGATTTAAAAATCTGGATTTAGATTTTAAAATCTAAAACTCATTTTAATTTGAATTTTGAAAATGAGCAAGTCTCTTGTGCACCAATTGCACCGTGCAACTCAAAAATATTTTTAAAAAGTTATACAATTTATTACTGAAAAGTTACACAAATTATTATTAAAAAGTTACACAATTAAAAATATATTTTCAGTAATAACATGTATAATTTTTCAATAATATTTTGTGTAACTTTTTAAAAATAAACTTGAGTTGCAGGGTGCACCTGGTACATACAAGAATATGACTTTGAAAATAGATTTTTAAAATTTTAGCTCTATCCCCTTACAAATAATTTACACAAACATATCAATAAACTATTATTATATTTTTACTTCACTCGATAATTTTTTTTTCTCTTGTATTATAATGTTAAAACCTACCCTATTGAAACATTGATTTTAAAATTTTTTAGATATTAAAAATCAATAATTTTCAAATATTAATTTTTAAAAATCACTTGAAATTCAAAAAGAGCATTCCCCTAATATTCTCTCCTCCCACATAAATAATTATATTTAAAATTTTACGGAAATTAATAAAATATTACTAGATCTTGAAATTCTGAATTTAACTATTACTTCTCCATATATACCTATTTATTGATACAAAATAATAATGACAAGAAAATTGCAAATATTAAATAAGGATATTTTAAATAATTAACACACTTTTAATTATAAAAATACTATAATTGGAGAAAATTTAAAAGTAAAATGTGAACTGTTTTTGTAAGACAGAGGAGGTGTATCATTATGTTTAAGTAACATTTACATATAAAAAATTATTAAAATAGCATGGACAAATTTAACGAGAGAGTAATTAAATTATATCATTTCAGAAATATATTTCAAGAATTAATTAAACAACAGGCATTTTTAATATATATATACATAATTAAACTATTTAAAGTCGTCTAAATTGAAAAAGTTTATAAAAGAGAAAGGCCAATTATCGGAACAAAGAAAGAGATACTCTGCATGATTTAATTTAATTTAATTATGATGAATCAAGTTCCTTTGTGGATGGTTCATGATTGCTTATAAAATGCTTTTTGGTGTTTAAAATTTGCCAAAATACCTTTCACTTTGATTTATTTGGTAGTATATTTTATGATAAACCAAATATAGGGTCACTTACTGTTCAAAAAAATTGTTATATTTATAAATTGATTCAAAAAATTTGCACGATAGCTTTTTTTTTTCGGAAACATTTTTTTTTTTTTGCACGGGACCCATATATAATTTTTGTCAATTTATTGAACTATTTTGTATTTTTCCCCAAATAAATATATTCTATCAAATGCTCTACCTATTTCACAATTAGTGTGTGATAAATTTTTTGTATCAAATAAAACAAATTAGTATATTTATCCAAATCAAAAAAAAAAAATTGTATATATCAAATTTACAAATAAAAAATTTAGTATATTTATCCAAATCATCTTTCTCTCTAATATTTTTCTTTCTTAATAAAAAAAAGTACAAATATTTTAGGGATATTGATGGAGAAAATTTGGAAAAAATTATGAAAAAGTAACCAAATATTTCTTTATTCTCATCATAATTTACTTCGTTGCTTGTGGCACGTATTTTGAAGAATAATGTTAAATGTATAGCAGAATATTGAAATGTGATAAGAAAAGATGTAAGGTAGCAAGAGATAAGAAGAAAAAAATTACTATTTAGAGAAACAAAAAAACTTTGATTGAAATATTCATTTTTACGAAATATATAATTTTAAATGAATGGAAGGATACATAATTAGAAATAAAATTTATCATCTAAAACCACAATGCGAAACAAAAGAATATATCATTTCATTAACGTAATTTGTATGAAAATGGTTGATGATAAACTTATTGTTGAAGATACTGCATACCCCACGTACATAACCCACGAACATACATGCATAACCCACGTACATACATGCAAATATCATACATGTATATTGAATAACACAGATAGTAGGGATCAGTTTGTTAGATTGGGTGTGATTTTGTTAGTTAGTTACTACTCATCACACATGAGATCACACACCATATAAATACATTTGTATCTTATTCATTTTCATTTCATGTGTCTGCAATATGGATTGAACTTCAGTGAGTGTTGGTAAGGAGCCACGAGTAGTCAGATTCACCACAACCGATTCAAATTCAACACCAAGTCCACCAAGGACATAGAGAACCAGATCCTCATCAGGAACAGAATGACCAGCAGCAAAGAGTCCTTCAGAGATTGTACGCATCTGGAGGACATACTCATCGATTGAAGAGGTACCTTTTTCAGAGTTTGTAATTGTAGGCGCAGAGTCATTGCACGAGCCACTGACTGGGATTGAAACAAGTTTTCCAGAATATCCCAAACTTGATAAGAGTGATTGCACCTGCTAATGTGTCCAAGCATCGATTCAGTTATCGAGCTTAACATCCAGCTGAGAAGAAATTGGTCCTGACGGAGCCAAACAACGTAACCATCCGAGGAGGAAGCAACTGGAGGACTTTTGATCAGCAGCACATCTTCAAAACCATGTGCACGAACAGATGCTAAGATCTGAGTACGCCAAAACGCATAGTTTTGACGATCGAGGCGAATGTGTAACTTGATGAAATTGGGAAGAGAGCTAGTCATGAGTAAAAGCAGCGGAAAAATTAGAATAGGATCGGAGAAGACAGAAACGAGTAGCGGCTAGAGGCTTTGTGAATAAGTCAGCCGGCTGATCTTCACTTGGAATATACCGAATATCCAGTTGTTTAGATTGAACTTTCTCACGAATAAAGTGTACGTCAACTTCGATATGTTTGGTCCGAGAATGAAAAGCTGGGTTGAAAGCTAAGGTGATGGCTCCCTGATTATCACACCAAAGTATGGATGGATCAGTAAGAGGGAAGCCGATTTCATGAAAAATCGAAGTGATCTAAATGACATCAGCAGAAGCCATTGCCAAGGAGCGATATTCTGCTTCTGTGCTGCTTCTAGCCACAACATTTTGTTTCCTGGAACTCCATGATAAAAGGTTTGATCCAACCTTAACACAAAAACCTGAAGTGTTACGTCGATCATCCACACTTGATGCATAATCCGCATCAACGAAGGAAGATAACCTGAAATCAGAGGTAGAAACAGGAGAAAAAGTTAAGCCAAAAGAGATAGTGCCTTGAATGTAACGCAATACCCGTTTGCAAGCCTTCCAATGATTCTGTGTAGGAGATTGAAGAAATTGAGACAGCTTATTGACCGAGAATGCAATATCAGGCCGAGTCAATGCGAGATATTGTAGAGCACCAATGATGCTTCTATACAAAGAGGGCTGTTCAAACAAAGGACTGTCATTGGATGCAAGAGGGATGCTAGGATAGAGAGGTGTAGAACAAGGCTTGCACAGAGAAAGATTTGCTTTGCCAATAATTTCTTTAGCATATTTGGATTGGGTGAGAGTAAGTGAGGATGAGGACATGTGTGCTTCAAGTCCTAGAAAGTAGTTGATAGGACCAAGAAGTTTAAGTGAGAACTTCTGATTGAGAGAGCTGATTAGTGAAGAAATGGAAGCTGAATCACAGCCTGTGATGAGAATGTCATCTACATAGACAAGTACCAACAGAATCTTGCCATTGCTCCTCTTGAAGAATAGGCAATGATCAGTGACAGAGTGGACAAAACCTTGAGTAATAAGGTATTGCTTCAAAGTATCATACCACGCTTTTGGAGCCTGCTTTAAGCCATAAAGTGATTTAACCAATTTGCAAACATGAGTAGGTCTGGCAGTGTCAACAAAACCCTCAGGCTGGGATATGTAAACTGTCTCATGAAGTGTCCCATTAAGGAAGGCATTATTGATGTCAACAAAGCCTCTAGCCGCTACTCGTTTCTGTCTTCTCCGAGATAAACTCGGTCTTTCTCAACCGGCATGTCCATCTTCAACGGGAGCATGTTGAAGATACTGCATACCCCACGTACATAACCCACGAACATACATGCATAACCCACGTACATACATGCAAATATCATACATGTATATTGAATAACACAGATAGTAGGGATCAGTTTGTTAGATTGGGTGTGAATTTGTTAGTTAGTTACTACTCATCACACATGAGATCACACACCCTATAAATACATTTGTATCTTATTCATTTTCATTTCATGGGAAAATATACTCAATTTAACACTTATTATGAACAAGTTTTAAAGTATCATCATTTAATAAGTGTATCAAAAAATTCATTAGGTGTATCAAAAGTTGAGGTCAATAAAATTTGTATATTGACTTTAATTTTTTATACACCTGATGAGTATTTTGATACACTTAATTAAATATTTAATATATTATAACAATTTTATAATAATTTTATCACAAATTATTTTCACACAATACATACTCTTCGTTGCTGTTGGTAAATAGAATAATTTAGAACAATATGATGCTTGGTTGGAAACAAATTAAAAGTAGCTTTTGCAAGTCCAATAAAGTGTACATAAAAGTCGTCTGAAATCAATATGAAATCTTTAGCAAACTAAAACGTGTTATATAAATATAAATATATTCTAATATAAAATGAGAAATAGTATTCACTCCATTCAAATTTTGAGAAAATTATAAACTAATTCATAAAATTAATGATATACAAATTATTTCTGTATAGAAAAAAAATTACACTTTTATACAAATATTGTAAACCAATTTATAAATATAATCACTTTTTCTAACCAATATGTAAATGCCCTTCAAATTTTCTATTATTATTTCATTTTACACAAATTTTCTAAAAGTAGATATTTTATTTTATGTGTAAAAATAAAACGTATTATATATTAATAAATTATCTCAGTCTTATATGCTTCGTGCAATTTTAAAGGATTATATAAAATAATATTGAAAAGTAACACATATTATTATTGGAAAATATATTTTTAAAATACTACTAAAAAATAACACATCAAAAATACTATTGAAAAGTAACATATGAAACATATTTTTCAATAATACTATGTGTGACTTTTTAGTTATAAATGATGTACATTTTTTAAAATACACAATGCACCTGGTGTACATGAGATTTATTCTATAAAATATTATCTTTTTAAAAGATATGTTGGGACAATCTGAGTGTTTTGATTAGATCCCAAAACCCCTGATGAATTTGCCTAAGTATAGTTGTTCAGGATAAAATAGTTCAGGATAGTTAGGTTAGAGATTCAGTACAGGAGGACCATGCTGAAGACTGGAGAATATTGGAGTCGACCCAATTTACTGAAGTCTGAAGTGTAAACCATCCTGAAGGAGTCAGTCAGTCTTGCTGAAGATTGTCTGTTCTGAAGCTGAAGATCGAAGCCTGCTGATTCATCCTGAAGTCAATCCTGAAGTACCATTGGCTGATGTTTCTACTGAGTACACTAAGCATACTCAGGACAGAAGTCAGTCAGTGAA
Organism: Prunella vulgaris; assembly: GCA_026898435.1. NCBI lineage: Eukaryota > Viridiplantae > Streptophyta > Magnoliopsida > Lamiales > Lamiaceae > Prunella > Prunella vulgaris. The sequence continues at coordinate 1,466,130 of JAPKLY010000010.1, forward strand.
GAGTAAGTGTCACCTATCAGGCTGTGCTGAATGCACTTAAGATCTGACTTAGGCCTTGGTTCAGTTCACCTGAATCTTGTAAGTCGTAAGCAAAAAGGTAACACATACTGAGCTGAATAACCTATCAGGCTGTGCTGAATGCACATAGGACCTGACTCAGGCCGTGGTTCAGTTCACCTGAATCATGTAAGTCCAAAGTAAAAGGTTACTTATGCTATGGGACAAGAGACAAAAAGAATGTCAGTAAGACTCCATTAAGACACACGTTCAGACTGAGTTATTAACAAGAGACTCAGAGCATTGAATGTACGAGGAAGGACAAATGTCTGAAGGTCAACTAGCCGTTATAGCGGAGAGCCAATGATCTTTCGACACGCATGCACGGAGTCTGCGCAACATTTAATGCGGCATTTAATGCGTCTCAAAAAGTTGCAGGTGATGTGACAACTTGCCAGAATAAGCATGGCGGGTAGGTCAAACAGTATTTCTAGCCTGCAATCTACCTAAAATAGGAAAGATTTGATTTGATCTCCTCCAACGGATCTATTTTGAATCTTGTCTATAAATATGGAGAACCTTGCACCCATTCAAGGTTAACGGGAAATTTCCAAGAGAAAGCTCTCAAGAATCCAAGCATTCAAAGCATACTATAAACAACACTCTGCAATCAAATTTCCCTAGTGTTGTAGTAGGATTCACTCTGTATTTGCTTAGATCGATAGCTCTATTATTTAGCATTGTTCTGTATTGCTAGAGCTATCTTAGTTGGAAACCAGAATACCAAACCACTCAAGGTGTGAGATTGGTTGGTTAGAAGGACTGAGACTTGTAAAACACCCAGGGGTCAGTTCCTAAGAGAGGAAGTTGGCTACTCGTGTCCCTTGGCACGTAAAACCCAAGCACCTATCCTCAGGGTTTTGAGGATAGGTTCCTGTTAAATCAGGTCGTGAACGTAGGAGTTGGTTATCTCCGAACCACGTTAAAAAGTCCCCTGTGTGCTGATTTACTGTTCTGTTCAGGATCATAATTGTCATCATATTAAACTGAACATACTGCATTGTTTTTAACCTCAGGACTGAATCAATCATCCTGAATCTGAATACTGTGCACTCAGCCTTAACCACCAATTTACTAAGCAACTCAGAGAAAACGTTTTCAGAAACTAAAATGAGTAGAATCTAAGGGCTCACTTTCCGCAAGTACTCTGGCTCACTGAGATAGTGGTCCAACTGACTCGCTTCCGAGCAGTCAGTAGGTTTATTATCTCTACTGAGCTTCCGAGCACATTACTCACACTCAGTTTATCTGACTCGTTACTGAACCGTCCCTGCTGCCCTTGTGGACCTTCAGCATACTGAGTACTTCAGGGAATCCTGACTGAGTGCGTTAGAGCATTTTTCTGAGTCTTTCAGAAAAATCTGACATCAGTGTATTCCCCCCCCCATACACTGATTTAACTCGTTTCGGGACCAACAAGTTAAAAATAATTTTATTAGACAAATTAAAATAAAAGATACCCCTCCGTCTCGTAGGACTCTGCACCCTACGAGACGACACATTTTTTTAAAAAATGTATTTTATATATAAAGTAGTGACATATAAGTAAATATGTGTATAAATTTGTGAGTATGTACATAAATTAATTTTTTTTAATAGTGTGTAAATTTATGTGGAACGTTCAAATAAAAAAAAATGTGAAGTATATTTTAGTAAAATTCAACGAGGAGTATCAAATAATGCATGTCTAAAAAAGTCTGGTACAAAATGAAAGGAGTAGTAAATGAGATGGTCCATGTCAGCTCAATCTAAAAATTTGGATCAAACAAAATCAAGAATTGGACCTCCATCACACATGGGTCCAATACACCTTTGCATTCAAACGCAATAAATGGGAATGTCTAATGCACTTGGTAAGAATTTAGAATTGGAGGGTACTCATCCGGACCAGAAGATATTGCGGTGATTTTTTGGCACGCGGTTTTGGAAAAAAGTATATAAAGTATATTTTTTTTATAAATATTATATGTGTATTATGAGAATGAAGTATAATAAATAATTTTCATTTTTAAATATACAAATTTTTTATGGGACAGTCTAAAATAGAAAATATGAAATGTCTTTTGGGACGGGGAGTATTTTTTAATTTTTTATTTTGAGGGTGTTGGGTCGACTTTTCAATTTTTATGGATGATCTTGAGATAATTTAAAAAAGATAAATTATTATATAGAAATAGTTTATAGTAAGTTTATCATAATTTTTTTTAAAGTATTAAATATTTGATTAGGAGTATAAAAAATTTGGGTCAGTATTATTATATTGTAATTATTATAGATATTGTTGATCTTAACTTTTGATATTTCTGATGAGATTTTTAATATTTCTAGACAAATTTATGATACTTTAAAATTGTTTCATAATTTTGCTTATTATCAATCATTTTCATATAAAACTTACCCTTAACTTACCCTTTGAAGAAACCCTGCCCTTAAAATTTGAAGATATTATTAGTACATAAAATATTTATATTTTGATTTTATAAAAAGCTAGGAAAGAGTTATTGATGTCTAAGCCGGAAAAAAATAAGAATGAAATTTTTTATTTTATAAATTTAAAATGAAACTTTAAAAAATATTATAACAATTTTAGTATGTAAATAAATATGAAGATAGGAATTTATTTTCAATAAAAAGTGTAGATATGGTATTTAATTCTTTGAACTGTCAAAACTTGAAATGTACCTTTAGTCTAGCCAATTTTCATTACAAATTATTGAATATTGTCTCACCCTAATAACTTTTCTTCTTTTACAAGATGTGAAAATTTAATTCTTCACAAAATATCCTAATAACAAATTTTATTGTATAAATTAATAGCATTATAAGCATTCTAGCATTATATATGTATATATATATATATATATATATATATATTGATTGATACTACATTTTCCTCTATTTTCACAGTTGCCTTTACAACTCTACTTTCACATATTTAAAAATAAAATATTTTACACTCACAAAAGTCAATAAAGAACTATATTTTTTTCTTATTTTATTATTTAACTTTACATTTACATAATTACTTTTTTTCGGTTCGTGTGCCCGAGATAATTATGAAAGTTATTACGGGACGGAGAGAGTATTAAATTTATAAATTAAATCAACAATATAAAATATTTATATTGAGTAAGTCTCTTGTGCACCAAGTGCACCGTGTAACTCGACTGTATTTCTAAAAAAATTACACAAAATACTATTAAAAAGTCACAAATGTTAGGATCACAGGAGACTAGTGAGAATATTTGCATAAAACGAGTCATAATACAAAATTAAATCATATTTTTACCGACTTACTCACATACTTATTCACTAAGTTTATAAATTAAATTAATAAATTAAAATATGGCTCTGTTAATTGTTGACCTGACTTACTTCCCAATTTACGTGTAAATAAACTAGTTGCAAAGAGATAGTCATTATCGATCATTAATGACTTAGTCATCATAATAAGTATAAATATATTAATAACTATATTTAATAGCCCAAAATATCAAATGCTGATTTATGGGCATAAGTATATATACATCATGCGAATGTGATAAAAAAATATATAAATAAATTTTTTGTCAATTAAAATAATAGTGAATACTATTTAAATGTCATTATTATATTCACAGTGAACATGTAAATTTATGTCTAATTGTGGATATGTGATATTTTCAATTTAATAGTATTTAGAAATAATGTACTTCATTCATTCTACAATGATAGTCATATTTTAAATTTAACACATCATATATTGTGCTTTGAATTCCAAATTTTTATTTATAAAATTCTTGATATACACTTATTTATAGAATAAAAAAATAGATGACTAATAATGTGGTCATTAAGGAGGGATAAGCACTTTACACACTTCTAACTTTTTATATCAAAATACTATAATTTAGAACACACACATACACAAAATCTATATACTAATAATTGTTGTGAATACGGTATTGTACATGATGTATAGATGAAATGCTTTAAAATAAGTAGATACAAAGTCAAAATAGAAAAACTAAAATAAAAATATGGGTCATTTGCATTTTGATTTAAAAAAAAATGACTATATTTATACATTGGTTCACAATATTTGCACAGAATTATAATATTTTTCCGCACAGGAGAAAAAAAATTATGCACAGAATCAATTTATAATTAGTGTCAATTTTATGAACTATTTTGTAATTTTCTCTAAAAATATAATAAGCTAATTGTAATAATTTTGAATTTTTTTAATTCATGTGTAAATAACTGCAGGCTTACTTTTATTGAACTGATGAAGCAGTGAAAATAAGTTTTATTTTCTTTTCCTTTTCTTAAACAAATAAAAATGAATTTTATTTTTTTTTTTGCTAGGGAAGACAAAAGATAATAATAAAATTGGTAATAGTGGAGTATGGGAAATTTTACACATGGAGAGAGAGAGAGGGAGAGGGAGAGAGAATTTAAAGTTGACATTTGTAGACATATTTAGATATATTGGCCAAACCTCATTAATAATAGGAATAGTACTGGCACTGCATCATATCATAGGCATCTTCATTAAAATCCTGCACAAATAATGTTGCTTATAATCATCACTAAACTGTTGGAAAAATACCTCCCCATTATCTATCATGACATACTCAATTTTAAATTAAATATACTATTATAAGAGCCAGACACAATAATATGAGAATATTTGTATTTTTTATAGTAACGTTACCTAACCATATATAAATTATTTTTATATTTCATTTTATGTATATATACATGTTTAATTTATATATAATTTCTTGTATTAATTTATTGTGCGAAGGTAGACTTTTGTTTTTTTAGTATGAACTCGGCAAGAGCTTAAAAACCACAAATCATATAAAATAGTAAATCAGATTTCTCTCATGTATAAAAGCATATTTTATAAATTTCTTATAATAATATATAGTGCTAAAATTTGTTTATAATATTAATATGTAGTAAAGTATAGTGGGTTATCTACAAATTGATTCAAAAAAATAGTTATATTTACAAATTGATCACAATTTATGCACATAAGTATAATTTTTTCCTGTACAGAAGTATATTTTTTTCTGTACAAAATCAATTTGTAATTAGTATCAATTTTGTGAATCATTTTGTAATTTTTCCTAAATATATGATAGAAAAAAAATATAGAGAGATAAAAAAAGAGCTTAGCTTAGAATGCTCGAATTGAAAAAAACCAAAAACAACTTGGTAAAAATATATATATTGAGACATTTTATATATACATATAGAATGATAGAATGTATTTGCCCAATTGTCTAACAAAACATTTTATACATAAAAATATATATATCGAGACATTTTATACATAGAATGATAGTATGTATTTGCCAAATATAATGCACAAAACTTCAACAAAATATTGTAAATGCTAATAGTCTTTCAGACAAGCATATATATATATATATATATAGGATTATGTGTTAAAATGTAATGATATATTTCTCACTATATTTTTATTTCATGTGCATCGCATGATAGAGTGATCACACCATCCACCATACCCTGCACACAAGTCATGAGATTTGGTGCACACTGTTATCTATATAACAACGTATACCCTCCATCCCATAGGTATTTGTACCCTACGGGACGATATATTTTTTAAGAAAAATGTGTTTTATATATAAAGTGGTGGCATATGGATAAATATATGTATATGTTTGTGAGTGTGCATGTAAATTAATATTTCCTTTTTTAGTAGTGTGCCAATTTGTGTGAGACGTCCAAATAAAGAAAGTGTGCAAATTCCTGCGGGACAGAGGGAGTACTATTAAATATATTGATTTTATGAATATTAGCTAGAAAAGTAATCAATTCAACTATTGATTCAAAAATATTGTAAAAGATATTATTTTATTAATCAAATTCCACTCCATAAAACAATGATAAAAAATTAAAAACAACCTTTTATACCAATCTAATTTTTGTTTTTTATCAGCAAAATTTTTTTATCATAAAATTTCAACATCAATATACTTTCTATCTAAAGATGAGCATGTATAAAAAAAAAGTCACAAATCTAACACTTTATAAAAACATCATTCTTGGAACCATTCTCTCCATCAAATACCCATAATTTTGAGGTATATATACATAGTCAAGTAGCAATGGTGAACAAACAAATTTATCTTATATAATTTATTGAGCATAATCTAAATTGAAGTACACTGTGAACCAATTTCAGCGTAAAATTTATTTATATTTTGTGTGTAATTTTCAACAATATTAATTATTTTATTAAAATAATATTTTTTGATAATATATAAATTGTATTTGTGAAAATAACTAATACTACTTTAAGCTGCATAATAAAACTAACTTACAATACTTTACTCTTCATTTAATACTTCTGAGAAGTTCATAACTAATTTTAAAAAATCAAATATTCAACATGAGAGCTATCATAAATTTATAAGTTAAACTCCCTTACATGTAAAGAGATATTTTAAAAAATAATATTATTTTTTTATCAGTGAATGAAAAATATTTCATATAAAGTATTTTATTTTTATTCAAGTGATATGAAATTTATCATAGAATATTTTATTTAATTTTATTAAGAAACATGTGTTACTACTATTATCAATAGTTAGTCCAGCTAAGCTATCATCACTCATAAGCAAAATGTGCTTCAACAGTAAAAACTTTCATCTTTATCCAGACAACATTCATAAGGGGCTGTTTGTTTGGTGGTGTTTTCGAGTTCCCAAACAGCCCCTTTTTTGGAACAACTGGATTGATTCTCTCCTTAATTTAGGTTTCCCTTCCATAAATGATCTGACATTTTGGCAAATTTAGTGAATCACTTTTCTATCACTGGTGCTAGCTAGTGTAGTGCATGACACCAATCAACCCCTTTCTTATTTCTCCCAAGTTTTAACTTCTCAAAGTGTTCTTTTTTGAGCAAATTTTAATTTCTCAAACTTTATTTAAGCAATGTCACATGTGTTTGCAATTGATAGTGATTTTAAGTGCATGTTTGCAATTTTCGGTAGAATTGAAAAAGTAAAATTAAGTAATTTTAGTAGCAAAATGAAAAATAATGAGTGTTTTAAATTTAAGTGATTTTAAAAAATATTTTAAAAAAATATGTTTGCTAAAGAAGTGCTTCTAAAAAGGGTATTGAATATTATTTTCTTGTGGAATGTGTAGAAGTACTTAAGTAGAAGTTAAAAACTAAAGTTCTGTTTTCAGCTTCTATAAAAAAAAGTAGAAACATTTTTTTTAAGTTGGTAAGAGACAACTTTTTCAAAAAAAAAAAATATTTCTCACTGTTTAGTTGATATCTAAAACAGACATTAAAAATTGTTGTTTGACCAAAAATAGTAATAAGCACTATAAATAGTTGTTGAAAATATGTTTCAAGTGATTTAAAAAAATGCTTTTACTTTTTATGTTGAGTTTGAAATATGAACAAAATGTTATCTTATCAAAATTCTCAAATATTTAAAATAATTATTTTTTGGCAACTTCGTAAATTGTGTCTTGGTTATATCCTTAATTTGTGTAATTTAAAATAAAAAAAAATTATATGCACCATTCGAAATGTGCACTTTAATTAGTGGTATTATTCATTTAGTTAAATGATATTACTCAAAAATTAATTACGACTCGGTTGAATAATATTACTCATTTTATTAAATAAAATTATTTATTTACTAAATAATATATTATTCAAAAATCAATCGCACACCCAAATAGTTAGCGCAAAAGTTACTCAAGATATTAAGCTTCAAAATTTTGACATATTGATTTGAAATTAGGATAAGATATTAGGCAAAGTATACATCAATTCTAGTCTTATCATATGATAAACCCACGATATAAAAAAAAGATTAAAAGAAGAAAAAGAGTTTTATTTCAGAAAAGTAAAGGAATTTTTTTTTTTTGATAGTTTGATACTCCCTTCGTATTTCTATAAGTTGCTCGTTGTTTTTTGATACACAAATTAAGGTAAAAATGAAAAAGTATAAGTGATGTGATGGAAAAAATTATAAAGTATAAGTGATGTGATAGAAAAAGTGAAAAAGTATGAGTGATGTGATGGAGAAAAGTGAAAAAGTAATGAAAATAGTGTAAAAAGTATTGAAAAT
>JAPKLY010000010.1:1474397-1520025 GCA_026898435.1 Prunella vulgaris
GTAAAAAGTATTGAAAATAATAATAAAGAAGTGAATAGTAGTTTCCAAAAAAGGTAAAAAAGCAATGAGCAACTTATAGAAAGACGGACGAAAATGACAACATGAGCAACTTATAGAAAGACGGAGGGAGTACTACCTTATTCCGATATATACTTATAGGGTATGTTTGGTTTAGGGGACTAAATAGTCAATCCCCCAAACACAGGACTATTCCGGCCAAAACATGCATGTTTTGGTCGGAATAGTCCTGTGTTTGGGGGATTGACTATTTAGTCCACTAAACCAAACATACCCATAGTTGATTTTAGGCACAAATATTAACAAATATATAAAATATAAATATAGTGTAGATGATGTGATAGAAAAACCAAAAACTAGTCTATAATGTGTAAATAAGAATAAAATGTATAAATATAATTTTTAATGTGTTAAAAATAAGATAAAAAATAAATAGTGAGATTGATAAAAATAACAAAATAAAAAATTTATACTATAAGGAGGTGTTTGGTTTCCTATATGGGATAGATTGAGTTGGATAAAATTTCAATGGATTGTATTTATTGCAATTCTAATTTTAAAATAATACTCCCTCTGTCCTGCTATAAGTTGCTCGTTACTTTTGGACACACGAATTAAGGTAAAAGTGAAAAAGTATAAGTGATGTGATGGAAAAAGTGAAAAAGTATAAGTGATGTGATGAAAAAAAGTGAAAAAGTAATGTAAATAGTGTAAAAAGTATTGAAAATAATAATAAAAAACTGAATAGTAGTGTCCAAAAAAGGTAAAAAGCAATGAGCAATATATATAGTGGGATGGATAAAATAACAACATGAGCAACTTATAGTGGGACAGAGGGAGTACGTGTTTGTTATTTATGATTGTTTTCTTAAAATTAATAATCCGATATAATAGTTGGGATCAAGTTATTCATTTTTTGTAGGATAAGATTGAATTCAAATATTGGGCTCGAATTTAATCCTGGACTCAAATCTTAAAAACCAAATACTGTACAATTTTATCTAAGATTAAAAACTTAATCCACCCTAATCCATGAAAAAAAAAATCTATGAGTAAATATGTAGATTGGTGGGATGTCACATATGTGTGTAGTGACCGTGAATACACCCAATCAGTTGGGTTATTTATTTCAATATTGTTAGTTGTGATGGATAAAAGCAGATGTCTCAATCACAAGATTAATAGAAATACTAAATTAGAATTAAAATGGATTGATTGCTAGTGAATTAAGGATAATGATTTTAGATTTTTGTTGGGTGAATTTGATAATATTTGTTGGAGAAGTTAGGATCTGCATGGGATGGCCATGGGGGTGGATGCCCCCACTATCTCTAGTCATTTTCATGGAAAATGTGTCAAGCTTTCTTTTGCTGTGTGGTGGGAAGATTTTCTCAACTTCATGGTGTGGGCCCCATGTCTTCATCCTCTAGTTAAAATATACCGTAGAAATAAAGGCAACAAAAACACCCAGAATATTGTGTCCACAATTAAATTCTTCTATTTTCTTTAGTATATTAATTTTTAGAATAATGCATGAACCACTTTTTAAAAAGAAAAAGAAAACATAAATATAAACCGTGTATCACAAAATAGTTTATATCATAAAAATGATTTATGTAATACTTTACCAAACATTCAAGATGTTTTACTTTCTACCGTATGCGTAGCGTTAATCGATAGTGTATAACAATAATAAGTAAATAAGGATATAATGTATGATAGTGTGAAATAAATTGTAAATTAATTTCTCCATAAAATTTAAAACGATTGTACTTGCTTACATTGTACAAAACTACTACTCCATCCATCTTACGGAGAATTTGCACCCTTAAAATTTAACGTTTTTTAAGAAAAATATTTTTTTAATAAAGTGTCATATGTGTAAATATGTGTATAGTTATATGAACTTGAACACAAGCCAATATTTTATTTTTAAATAGTGTACAAATTTGTGTGAGACGTTTAAATAAGAAAATTGATGGAATATCAAACTAACATTTTTCAATAAAATAATTAATATTACTCATAAATACAAATAAATGGTAAATTGTACAAATGATCCCATGAGAATTTGTACTCATGAATTTGGTCTTTTTTTTAGACATGAATGGTCCCAAAAGATTTTTTCATTAAAACTAATGGATTAATGTGCGACCAAATCTGTTTAATACAAATTCTCATGGGATCATATGTGTAATTTTTTTAACGAGTGAGACTAAATATGCTGAAAAAAGAAACAAAAAAGAACATGAGACCAGATCTGTTAAGTAAAAATTCTCATGGACCAAAGGTGTTATTTACCCTACAAATAAATTTAATAGTGAAACTTGTTCATGCAAAAATGATACTCCTCCATCCCAAAACTATTTTCACACTTTCCTTATTTTGACATCTCAATTCTTCTTTCACACACCTAAAAGGAAAACTTTTTATAACTCACAAAAGTCAATAAAATATATTTTTTATTTTATTATTTAATTTTACACTCACATATTTATTTTTTCTTGGTTCGCGTGCCCAAAACTATTAGGAAAATAGTTTCGGGACGGAGAGAGTATATGATCTAGACTCTAGAGTTGGGGGGCTACCTTCCTGTGCTGTAATATTAGAAAGCAAACGTAGACTGTGAGTATTTTCCCAGTAATGACCGTGACATGGGTAGTTAAACTTAAATTCCCATAAAAACAAAAGTATTGAATGCGATATTTAATAGTTTAATAATGAGGTATACTGTTAAAGTCTAACATTTACTTAAACAGGTTTCTTTAAATGAAAATAAATATTTCAGTTCAAAGATCACACACACAAAATTGGGGCCCACGTAATTATTTCCCTAATTAAAAAGTCCCCACGAGGCGTTGGGACCAAGAATCTCAAATTCTGATGCCTTGTCCCATTTACAGCCTTGATAGTCATCACATGTCCAATCAAGAAGCCCACACATGTTGGCCCAATTGGGGGCCCATATTTTCCTGATGGGCCGAGCCCGATTCATCGACAATTCACTTCCAATTTTGTACATCCATCGCACATAATTTTATTCACTTCAGCAACAAAATAAAGTTCCTGATTGGTGTAATTAAAAAATTTAATATATCTAATTTTCAGAAATAAAATGTGACATCGGTCAATTCAGTCACCAAACCTAACTGAAAAAATATTTTGGAACATCAACCTTGGATAACCAAACAATACACACTCCTAAACATAGTAAAACTCATGTATATATGTACAGCAGTCAATGAACAAATGTAAATGCTCATTTTGAAGCTACTCTCCATTAATCTCCATGCTATAATTCTCAATCTTTTAAAGTATGTAAATTCTGGAAATATAAAAAAGATTGAGCTCCTGCTCTTTTAAACCTCATTAGGGCCCTCTGTGGATGAAGATGGTAATGGTACCAACTTTCCTTTGATATCAGATGATCCTACATCTACTCTTTTCTCGTCGTTTGAAGTCCTCAGAAGCTGAAGCTGGTTTTGCAGAATCTGCAGGAAAGAAAAAAACAAAAGGGGGGGGTTGGATGCTTGTATTAGGCTATTAGCACGTTTGCGAGCATATTTGTAAAATTGAAATGGAAATACCTCAATCTGTTGCTTAATCGATTTTATTTGCAAATCCAGTTGAAAGTCTGATGCACCTCTAACTTCAAATTGCCCATCGACACACTGTGAAGTAGGAAAAGTGCACTGGGGTGACCGTTGAGATGGTCCTTCTCCATCATCGTTTGACGTTACAACATATCCAGGTGAACTGCAAGAATATAAGGCAGCTTATTGGCATCTCTCATGTTTCAATTGGAAAAAGGACAACTTAGAACATAATCAGAATCATGAAAAATGGAATTTCAGTAACATTATAAAACAAGAAGCCATACACAACAAGTACAAAATAAACCATTAAAAAGGAGGATACCGCATTAAAACTTTTGGAGAAGGATATACAAAAGACTTCTCGTATATTGAGGCAGCTCCAGCTGCAGCTCGGAGTCTAGCCAGATGCTGACTGACATTATCAGTCACCACAACATCGCCATTGGATCCTTGAGGTGGAGTACCAGCTGGGCCAGCTCCTGTCCCACTACCACATTAGCTAGATGAACTCTAACCATACAAATGAAAAAATCCATATTCCAATTTTCCAACTCTATGCAATTTAATGAGGTTAAAGCTTAGAAAAATCTAATAAAATGGTTAAGCACAATGAGGATTATGCTCCATTGCTCTAACTTTTCTTCAGCGTCAAGTCAAGTGAAGAATATTCAAAAAGAATTTTATACCTTGCTGATGACCATCAGTCGATGATGGAGTTGGTGAAGACCCATTTTCAGGTGGTATAACTAGCGCTCTGCATGTAGGGCATGTGTTTTGTCTTTCTAACCATGATCTGAGGCAGTGAACATGAAAAAGATGTCCACAGAGAAGTTTTTTGGCTGTAGTCATTTCCTCACGACATATGATGCAGGTTGCATCGCTTCTGCACAGATAGGATCATGGAAATGTCAGTGAGAGTTTCACTTATTAGTAAGTAAAAGTTTCGAAGGTATAGATTCTGTTTACGCATTGAGTTCTTCAGGAGTTGCGTCAGGGAAACGGCCATTCATATTTGAAGTGACCTTGCGGTAACGTATATAATCAGCCACGCGGATTCTGAAATTACGGAATGTCTCATATAGCTCTCGGATCAAGTGAAGAGGCACACCATAGTTCCTAGAGGATACCAAAATAAAAACAAGCAATTATATCAGAACATTTGGGAACATATTATTTAAGTAGAGGAATCAGATGAGAAATAGAACTGTATCACAGATTAACCAAGTAAAGTATAATTATAACCATGCTTTGGACCATAATTCACATGTATAATCCATTCACACTTGGCAGCAAGTTGTCAACTTGCACTTGGTCACATACACTTAAGTACATGGAACATCAACCATGGTTGAGTTAAATAAACAAAAAACCAGAAAAAAAACAAGAGATGAGAAAAGTTGTACATGAGTAATATAAGACTTTTACAGCATGAAATCAAAACAAGGTGACATTAGAAAAAGGGCAAAAAGAAAATCCGTACATTTGAAAGCAAGCATAACAAGATGTCAAGAACATATTTAACTATGCATAACTACCCAATCAAAGCAGCAATATTTGAGAGGAAGGTTGCTTACAAAAATATGACGAGAAAGAAACACATGCACAAAGTCAAGTGGAGCAAGTCTCGAATAAGCTCCAAGTAAAATGTCCAGACACCCTTCGTTTCCCATTGCCCGTCCATAAGCATGTCACTGACATGGAATGCATACTTCACAATGGTTGAGAGAGTTGTTGTGGCCAGAATCATGTATCTGAAATATTTTGATGTTTTCCAAAGTATTAGGTCTAAAGCGAATCTAATTATGCAATTTACTTATTCCAAGCAACATTTCCAGTTAAAATTCTAGAAGTATAATAATTAATGGTCCAAGAAACTTACTCGAAAGAAAAGAAGAGTGAAACTGAAGCCTGTCTGGTTTCTATTAAATGCACAACTGAATTGTACAGAAAGATACTGTCAATAAGGAGGAGGAATACCATGAAAGATATGATCCGAATATGAGATAGCCTTGGAACAGTTGGAGTTGTTTCTATGTATTCAACCCGCTTTTGGGCCAACCAATGCAAAGACTTAACCAGAAGCAAAGCAGTAACCATTGCAAGAAAAGTAACCGAGAAATCTTGTCTGAAAATAGTGATGGCAAACAATATTTCCATGACCTCCCGCCACGATTGCTCGTTCAGCTTTTCCACTTCCGCTTCTCGGAGAGATCCCAGGAAGATTTTCTTTGTCAATTGCCACATAATGCACATAAACACCAAACCCATATTCAAAAGAAGCACCAAACTGATCTTTGAAGTCGATAAGTAAACCATTGCCGGGTAAAATTGGCCTCTACTATCAAAGGCATGATAAATAATAACCAGTGCAGCAAGTAAACTAAACCCAGCATAACTTTGCAGTTTCATCATTATTCACCTGTACCTGTTGATCAAATTCGATAAACTTATTGACGACACCTGACGAAAACATACATGAATTTGTTTGATTTATTGTGAAGTCTCCACTGTTTTATACCCGTGTTGATCAAATTTCCAGGAAATAGCTAAACAAAAAATGTCGTGATGGATTACTATAAGAGCAATCAGCGTCGAAAGAGGCCTAAAAATTCTACTTAAACACGCTATGAATTTGTAATTTCAACGGATACCAAAAAGCCATCAGAATAGACAATCAACACAAAAATGTAAGCCTCGTTGCGTTATCTCACGAAAAACTAACGGATAATTAAATTTCGAACTTAAAACAACTCCAATTCTGATGAATTAATCAAACAATTAAAAAATCATAATATCAGGGTTCCCAAAACGCAGAATTTGAGGCATTTGTTAGCAGCCAAAACATTAAAGCTGGAACTTACTGTTGAGAAAGACGACGACGGAGAATCCCAGAAATTTGGGCAATTTACAGAGAAATTTGTGCTGTTGAAATTCACCGCAATTTAAAAGCTTAAAGTTTATTGTACGGTTTCCCGGGGTGGCATATCGTTGAGGTGAGGTATCGTTGTTGACGTGTCACTTTTCTATTGGTCAGGTACATGGTTTAGTCCGGTTCATTTGTATTCTCAAACTTCAGAGACTTGGTCCAATTGGGTTAACGGGCCGGGCTATCCATTTCACAATGGGCTCGACAATTTTCCTGATTTGAACACCGGGCTATCCATTTCATAATTATTAATTAAAAAAATTAGGTAATTATGGATATATGTGCTTTTGTTGCACTATTTTATATTCAAATCATGCTTATAATTTTCATTTATACAGAGTTAAAGACAAAATATTTAGTGAATAGTTACATTGAAACTGATTTGTTATACTCCCTTCATTAAAAAAAAAAAATTGCATACTACCAAATAAAATAAAAAAATAAATTTCCACCCTTAAAATCTTGTCTCATAATTTGCATTCTCCACAGTCTACTTATTATACTTTTTTTTAAAAATTATACTTCAAAAATATCACAATTTTTTTTGAAAATGGAGGTAGTAATAATATTAGTTAAAATCACTGCTTCCGTTTCGATATATTCTAGGAAAGACACACAAATTTAAGAAAGTGGATGGATAAATAGAGATTCGTAGGGTAATTTTGTAAAAAAATTATATATATATTTTTAACTTGAATTGAATTTGAACCGAAAAATAATGACATTATATGAAAAAATTGAGACTATGATAAGAATGAAATTTATGGAAAATTTTTATTTTAAAGGTGTGAATTAGATTATTGTGTGATAGAAAGAAAATTGTGAAGTTCAAATTAATGATTTCAATTCAATTTGATCAATTATTTCAATTTTATTCAAACATTGAACCAAATGGATTTCCATAGATCTTATTTCCTTCGTCCCTCTATATATTTTTTATTTTACAATTTTGATTATTCACTCTATAAACTTCTCTCCCTTTTTTGTAACTATTGTTTTATTTTTAAATTCTCATTTTCATTATATTTTGTACTAACTATTTTTTTATTTTATTTCATCACTTGTATTATAACTTTTATTTTTAACACAATTTTTTTAGTCCATATACCAAATTCTATGAAAAATTTATAGAGATACTGATGGTATCTTTGCTGAAACTACATAGGAACATGGAAATTGATTCCAGGAATATCCATTGAGCAAATTTGCAGTTGGTTAGATGCTAAACTTGCCATTTTTTTCCTACAAATGTTATCATGTTCAGTATAAGCTCATATCAAATTTGTTAAGCATTCAGCAATATAAACTGCTCAAACTTAATACAAAGAAGAGAGAGATGAAAAGGATTACTGAGTGAAACAAGGGCAAGGCAGAGTTTCACCAGAAGATCCAGATGCATCTATGGAACACAACACCTACCCGTCCGCCAGTCCCGAGTGTAAACAAGAGCGCTTTACATTATATTATTAGAGTAAGTTTCATATAAATTCATTTAAGATAGTGATATTTCATAGTGGACCACTAAGAATCCCAACTTCCCTAGAGGGTCATTTTATACATAACATCAAAATTGGACCCACCACATACTATTTTTATTAAAACCCGTCTGACACCCTACTCCCTATACCTATCCCTACTTTTTCATTATCTGATTAAAAACACTCCCACCCACCCCACATTTTACAAATTCAAAACTAACCTACCACCCCCTTTTCCTTCTCTCTCCTCTCCCCTCAAAAATTGGTGACGATTCGACGAAGATCCGCCAGAATGACCACTCTAAATTTTAATTCTATTTTTTGGATTTTATTTTCATTTTTTTTAATTTTATTTCCAATTTTTTCATCTTTGTTTTCAATTTATTTTTTTGGTTTGAATCGGTCGCCCCCATCACTCATATCCAAATTTGGAAGTTGTAGATTCTGGAGTGTTTTTTTAGATTTACCCTTATTTTTTGGTAGTGTGATATTTTTGATAGTTAGAGAGTTTCAAGCAGTAGATTTTGAGATTTTTTTTAAGATAATCAGTTCTGATAATGGAATATATGTGAGATAAAAATTTATAGATCTTTTATTATATTTGACATTTTTTTTTTGTAGTATATTAAGATTTTTAATTCATTAAATTATTATATGCAGATTTTTTATTTTTTTATGCAGAATTAAAAATATGAATATATTAAAATCAGGAAATATATATGCAGAATAAAAAAATGCATATATGAAAATAACGCTTATTTTTTGGTAGTGTGATATTTTTGATAGTTAGAGAGTTTCAAGCAGTAGATTTTGAGATTTTTTTTAAGATAATCAGTTCTGATAATGGAATATATGTGAGATAAAAATTTATAGATCTTTTATTATATTTGACATTTTTTTGTAGTATATTAAGATTTTTAATTCATTAAATTATTATATGCAGATTTTTTTTTATGCAGAATTAAAAATATGAATATATTAAAATCAGGAATAATATATGCAGAATTAAAAAATGCATATATGAAAATAACGCTTGAATATGTGAATATAACTTTAAAATTAGAAAAAGAAAAGAAAAAAATAATTCTGAAAAATAATATTAAATGTTAAAAAATGAAATATAAAAAATTTGAATATTAAAATAATAAAATAAATAAATAAGAATAATAATCAATTTTTTTGAAGGTTTTGAAAATAATAAGATATATAAAAGATTCAAATTTAAAATTAAATGAAAATTTGTAAAAAAATATAAATAAATAAATAAATATGATAATATTTGAATTTAAAAAATAAAGAAAAAGGTCAAAGAAAAGAAAAGTCACCAAATTCATCGAAAGAAAAAATAAAAAATATAAATTTTGAATATTATAAAATTATAATAAATATTGAAAAATTGAAAATATAAAATAAAAAAAAATCTAATCTGCGAGACATACGCCGGCTAAAAAAAAACTGTGGCATTCAAAAAATAACAAGGAAAAATTTAAATTAAAAAAAAAGAAAAAAAAAATCTTCTTGTGTGCATGAGAGGAGAGAGACGTGTGGAGAGAGAGATAATGGGGAAGTGAGTCAGATGAGAGAGAGAAAAGAGAATGTGGGTCTTATAATCATTACAAAAATGTTCCTTTATGAAATAAAATGATCCTCTTGGGAACATTGAATTTTGAGTGTTCCACTTGGTAAATATGGTATTAAAAGTGGTCATGTTTTGTAATTATTCTTATATATATATTGTATAAAAAATGAGTTTTTCGAACTTTTGGTCACACATGTTATGTACTACATCCGTCCCGGGTCTTTCTTCAAAAAGATCAGGGCACACATATTAAAGAAATGTTGTAGTATGTGAGTGTGAAGTTAAATAATAAAATATAAAAAATATACTTTATTGACTTTTGTGAGTGTGAATTATTTCCTTTTTAAGGTGTGAAGAAAGAGTTGGGACGTCCCGAAATGGAAAAACAGGAAGAAAGAGTTGGGATGGAGGAAGTATTATTTTAGAATTGGTCTCAAATATTTTATTATTGATCTCATATAATTTTTTCTTGGACTTGTAGTCCTAATAGTCAAATTTTATAACATTTGAGATTGCAAGTGCAAAAAATAAAAAATTGTACGAGATCAACAATAAAATATTTAAAAGCAATTCTAAAATAATATATGTCTTAGGAATCAAAAGTGCAAAAATCTCTATAAAAGAAGAGGATGGTGGGAGGAATATTGCTACCTAGAGTCCTAGACCCGACCCGCCACGTGCCGGGGAAATTAACGAGGTAGCACCTGAGGTAACTAAGTAACTTGAATTCTTTCTGCACATTCATTTTTCTATTAGTAGCTGCATATACAAGAAGTTAAATGACTAGCGAACTAAGTCAAAAGTGATTGCAGTTGATTACTCCTCCGTCCTAAAATTACTTACTATACTTGCAAGGATGCATTTAAAAGTAATTATTCTTTGAGTAAAGTATTAGCATATTAATAACACATGTATATATTTATTTGAATATGTAGACAAATTAATATTTTTTAAAAAAAATGTGTAGTAATTTTAGGACCGACGAAAAAGATAAAAAATTAGTTGAGTACACTCCGCCATTTATTTCAGCTTTGTAATTTTTTAGCTTGAGATGGGGAGAGATTAATCATTACACCAAACAAAACGAAATTCTAAGAATGTGTTTACTTTGAAGGATAGTATTATATATTCGTCTAAAACATGCATATTTTAAGTAAATAGATAACTTTATCTTTCAAAACAAACACACTCCAAATGAAAATAGACTAGAAACAGAATGCAACAATTAAAATCCAATCACTATGTTGATAGAATTTCTTAATCGTGTTTGTTTATGTGGCTTTATGTCGGATTAATTCTACCAAACAATAATCTTATGATTTGTGTTCTTGGATATAATATGAAGAGGGAGAGTAGAGAGTTTAGAGAGATAAATATTGTAGTAAAGATTGTATTGATTATGTTTGCATTGTCCTTAAATAGTACAAGAGAGGTCTTATTTATAGGTGTGTGAGTGTGGGACGACACCTTACGAGCCTATATGGCTTCCGGTGTTGACGAGGGTCCGTAACCCTCGTCCTGGTCCCCTACACTGCTCCCTATGTTGTGCCTCGTCCTACTACTATGCCTTAGACTAGATGAGCCTCATTAAAAACCTCGCTGTAAACCACCCTTGTGGATAAACCGGATGGAGGGAAAAAGAGCGCGCCATCGGGGTCCTTTTGACTAACAGGCGAGCTCATTAGCGAGCTTGGAGGTGGGCTTCAGTGGTTTGGGCGAGCTCTGGGCGAGCTCCGATGCCTTGCGCGGCTCATGAGTGTTGTGCGATGATGGACCTCGGCGAGGTCCTTGTGGGGACAGGGGCGAGCTCATCTAGGTGAGCTTCGTGGGTGAGTTGCCCCCAAGTGGGCGAGCTCTACACTTCCACGGATCTGGGTGAGTCCCGGCGACCTGCCAAACCTTTTAATTATCCACATGTCAATGGTGTTAGTTCGCCAGATCAACACACTATATTAGCATCAATGCCTGTTTTGAAACACTTAAAACAGCTACTAGAATAACTTTTTTTCAAAGCTATCTCTCACAGGTCACAATTTTTTTTAAAATTATTTTAAAAATAGTTTTTTAGAATTTCAAAATAGACACTTAATTTCACTCCACACTTGATCAGCTATATTCGGGCAAGAATTTAAAAAGTTTGAATTATCCAATAAACAAGCAGAAATTTGTCCTAACCTAAGAAAATGAAATCGTAAAAGTAAATTAGCATCAACAGAGCCTGAAAATTCTACACAAAATTAACATCAATCTCTAATCAATTTATCAAGTAAGATTGAAGCATCAAAATTTCTGATTAATTCGGAGATTTGGCCGAACAGAAAATTTGATCATCACATTCAAATTTGAAATACATGCACATGTGCAATATATATTTAAACTATTCTTACAATCATAAAAGTTACAAAGTAAGCGTACATAGTAATACTGTGTTTAGTAGCACTCCCAAAATGAAATTTAAAGCTGAAAGGATCATATTCTAAAAAAAGAAGCGTGAACCAGAGAAGCAAGAGCAACGCAGAAGTTTCACAAGAGAGATGCATCTACACCTATTAATCCAGCAAACCTAAACAAGGGTGCATACGAGGCAATAAATGGATAATATTATTACTCCTTATTCCCATGATTTCTTTCATACGTTCAAGAACACACAAAAGAAAAAAAGAACACACAAAAGAAGGTGTTATAGAGAGAGAGAAAGAGTAGGAATTTAAGAAGTAATTTTGTAAACTTCTTTATACATAGGAAAAAAATGAGTTGAACTATATTTATATATGAACTCAAAAGTAATTACATTTTGTGTAAAATTGAGGATATTTCAATGGTAAAATTTAATGAAGGATTTTATTCGATACGAAAGGAAAAAAAAAAAAAAAAGTGTACAATTGTTTGGTAGCCTAGAAAACCTCCTGAAAAAAAAAGATTTCGGGGCTTTCTTGTTGTTTGGTAGGCAAGAAATGCCTTGAAGGAGGCCCGTGTAAAATGTCGGCCCGTAAATTTATTTCCTTAAAAACACTGTAGCTCTTTAGAAAATACATCGTGGCTAACCCCCTCCGATACAGTTTCTGCTTCAATCTCGAGCAAAATAGAGGTTCTCCATTTCTACGAGATTCCAAATATTTCACTCGACGAAAAGGTAACCCTCGCTCAATCCCTAATTTCATCTCTGTTTCCATGGAGTTTTGTGGTTTCACGCAATGAATCCCTAATTTCGTTCCCTCCTGATCGGCAAAAATTTTGGGCCACATCAGTTAGCTTGGTTCCCTGTAGAGCACCTTTCGAATCGCTCCGGTGAGTTTTCGATTGGGTTCTTGTCCGTTACCCCCTCCCCGTCTATGATCTTCGTGTGGGCTTTATGCTGCAGGTCCTCCGCGCTCCTGCAATGGGGATGTTGGGTCTCGATTTTGGAAGGTTTTCCACTGATGGAGGTTTCGCTTTGTCCCACCGGAGATGTTCTTTCTCCTCTAATGGCGGTTCCCTTTTGCCTGTGCCTGGTATGGTTCCCCCCTCCCCCTACTGTGTGTTGTTTCTAGTTCGAGTGTTGGCGTGCGATGGTGGCTGGGGGCGGCTCCCCTGTTTCACCTGTGTGTGAAATTCGGTGATGAGTGTACCCGTTTCAGTCAGTTGCGGCTCCATTTATCCTTACTTCATGTTGTTTTCAACTGAATTTTCTGAGCTTTTTTGTCTGTTTGGTTGTTTTTGGGCTTGCTAGAGTTCTTTGCCTTGGGTGTTTGTCAATATCTCAGTGGGTTGTTTACCTCTTTGTGGTTTGCTCGTTTAGTTGCCTTAGTGTGTGGGTTGGAGTGCTTCTCTCTCTAGAGAGGTTTGCTTTCTAAAGATGCCCCTTTCTGAGGTTCTTTCCGAGCAGCCTCACGCTGGTTTATGTCTTGCTAATGATTTTGTCCATGCTACCTGACTACCTGAGGTTGGGCTTCTAGTTTTGCTTAATTTCTGGTGTTGTTTGACCACTTTTAGCTGGCTTCGTTATCAGTCTCGTCTTCATCGGCGAATTTGACATTTGACTGAGAGAAAAGGAATCTAGTTTTATATTTAGTCTTAGAAGTTTGAATCTTGCAACTTTGATCTCTTTTTGGAGAAGAGAAGCGTGTTTTTATATTTAATCCAGATGTTCTGCTTCTGGGTCTAAGAAAATGGGTGGGTGTGTCTCAATCAGTAGTCAGAGCACTTGTAGTAGCAAGAGTAATGGAGAGAGAATATCTCTCTCATGTTTGTGGATAGATATGTTTCGTCGCAGGAGAAGTAGGAGAACCTTTTCCGATCATGTCACTACTTTGCAACATCTTTCCACAATTCCTAATTGAATATTCACCAATGGAAGGAGCAGCAGTCTTGCATATTCACTCAGCAGGGACGTAAAGGTAAAGGCATAAACCAGGATGCCATGATTGTGTGGGAAGTAAGTCCCCTTATCTCTGTTACAATCCTTTTTGTCAATCATAGAGGATGATATCTTTTGATCATGTGTTTTTTCAGGATTTTATGGCAGAAGATGTTACCTTCTGTGGTGTCTTCGATGGCCATTGCCCACATGGACATCTGGTGGCTCGAAAGGTTCGTGATACATTGCCACTAAAGCTATCCTTCTTTATGGAATCCTCTGAATCAAAGAAAACAGGGTCTGGTGCCAATTGCTGCAATGGGGATGTGAAATCAGATGTAGCAGATCCTGTGAAGGATACCCCTGTTGAGGATAAAGTGGAGTCGTTGTGGAGAGAGGTTTTTCTAAAATTGTTCAAGGCTATGGACAAAGAATTGAGGTCACATCCTAATTTGGATTGTAGCACTGCTGTAACTGTTGTAAAACAGGTACTTATAAGGCTTGCCCCGGTTGATTTTGACATGATATTTGATCTTGTGTATTTGCTAATCTTACTTTTGATTATTGAAGGGTCAAAATCTTTTCATTGGAAATATTGGTGATTCCAGAGCTACAATGGAGTCTAAAGATATCAACAAATCAAAAGTGGCAACACAGTTAACAGTTGATCTAAATTTTGGTCTGCCCAGTATGTTAATGTTTGCTGCTCTTTGTGACAGAGGAGGCACAAAGGATAATCAAACATTGGTGTTTCTGAAGAACAGTTTGGCCTATAAAAAACAAAGGGTGGCGCAGATCATTGCATTGGTCGGAGGCGGCGAAATGACGCGGAGATGAACATAGAAGAACAGCTGATGCAGGTGATTGAGAAGATGAGGATTGAGTTTGAGAATGAAAAGAAGAAGAGACGTGATGTAGAGACGGAATTAGAGTTTATCAAATTACAACTTTCTAACAGTAGTTAATTAATTTTCAATTATGTGAGGCTGCTAATAACAGTAAAGTTCTTAGCATATAATTTATAACATAAATTTCGAATTATCATGTTTTTAGTCATTCATTGGTCAGTTTTTCAGTTGCTAGTTTTCAAGTATATATCAACAATATTATTAATTGAAAAAGTTTACTGTTATTAATTATTTATATTGTACGCGTATTTTAAACAATATTAATTATTTTATTAAAAAATAATTTGAGAGTTATATTATATAATCAAAGCTATTAAACTACTATCATTTTGAATTGTATTGTGAAATTGTTTTACTTAACATGTGTGGTATAAAAAAATAAGGTAAAAAATATTTTAATTTTGGAAGATTTACTGACATAATTTATGCCTACCAAACAGGTGAAAATAAATTTTTGTGACGATTTCTTGGCTACCAAACGTTACAAAACATATCTTACTTACGATTTCATGTCTACCAAACATAAGTTTACGTTTTCTATTTTGGCTATCAAACCTCTGAAATCGTTTTTTTCTGAACCAAACCATGCAACCTTTTCCTAAGGCCTGTCTTGGCCCCTTTTCTCATCTTAACTACCAAACGAGTATATATGCATGGATGGATAAAGGTGGATAAGGATATTATTCCTATCCGATATAATATAACCCATTGACCAACACTTAACCTAGGAAAATGTGGTCGTGACCACTTCGTTGGCAGGGATATTGCTGTCTAGACCCCGACCCGCCATGGGCCACGGGCTGGATCAACTCAAATGGGTCAAGCTAGGCCGAGCAAGGGCAATTTTTTCAAGGTTAATGAATGACTTGGCAGCTAATTCATTCATTTTTCAAATTATAACTGCTTAAACAAGACATTAAATTTGATGGGATGGGGAGGAGGTGAGCTACAGCTCAAAAGTGGAAGCAGATTATTAAAACAATAGGATATTCATTAACTAATAGCCTTTCTGACTGAACTAAAGCTAAAATGTGACACAGTTGTAAAGACAGCAGGCAGCATGGATATCACCCTCTTAAGGAAGGAATACATTTTAGTCATCTTTTATATTACTGAGCAATATTCCAAGTGTAATTAGAAATTAAAGCATATCCATATTCCAATTTCCGAAAGTGTCTGCATCTATAAATAGTTTCAAGTACTAGAATTGTACGTCCAAATTTGGAGTAAGCTAAAACAACATCACCCAATAAAGATCAGCCAAACATAAATGGAGAAGAGAGAATGCATTATCGAGGTAGCGAAAATGATAAAGAACGAGACAGAAGCTTCACCTGATGAGCCAGAGAGGTGGAAGAAGAGGTCCATCTATAAAATACCTGCACATGCTGTGAGCCTAAACAAGGAAGCCTACACCCCTTGGGTGGCGGCTATTGGCCCATATCACCATGATGATGAGCAGCTTCAACGAATGGAGGAGCACAAGAAACGAGCCCTCCGACACTTCCTAGGCAGATCAGAGAAGCCCCTTGAAAGCTATGTTGAGGCTCTGGTTGAAGTAGTTGATGATATGAAGGACGCGTATAGGCACTTGGAAGAAGCACTGAAAAATGATGACAAAAGATTCTTGCAGCTGATGATTACTGATGGTTGTTTCATTCTGGAAACAATGCATGCAGATGCTCAGAGCTATAAAAATGATTATTCTCCGAATGATCTTGTTTTCAGTGAACATGGGAGGCATAATGTCATACCATGTGTCAAACGAGATATGCTGCTGCTCGAAAATCAGGTGCCAATGCTGGTTCTTGAAAAGCTACATGCTGTTGACAAAAATGTCAGCATTGAGGTATGTTATTCGTCTCACCATTTCTCCCGCACAGCCCTGCAGTTTTCTTAATCAGATTACTAACAGCAAAAAAATAATAATTAATCTGCGTAATTTATGCAGAAAACTGCAAAGCATGAGGTGATGGAGCTCATTCTCAAATTCTACGGGCGAGATAAAAACATGGGACTAGGCGATTGTCATCACATATTAGATGTGTATCGAAAGAGTATGATAAAGGAAACAAAATTAGGCCAAGCATCGTTGTCCAATAAAAGACGACTACGTCCTGATGAAGAGTCAGTCCATTCAATCTCAGCCACAGAGTTGAAGGAAGCTGGAATCAAGTTTAAAAGAGGCAGTCGCAAAAGCGTAAAAGACATCAAATTCGAGGGCCGCACCCTTAGGCTACCAAGAATTTCTCTGGATGACACATCAGAATCAGCTTTCCTGAACATTGTTGCATTCGAGCGCCTCCACATTGGTGCAGGTAACGACATAAGTTCTTACATCTATTTCATGAACAGGCTCGTAAGCAATGAAAGAGATGTGCGTCTGCTAAGGTCTGAACGCATCATTATCAATGACATGGGCAGTGATAAAGATGTTGCAAAACTCTTCCGTAAACTGTCCAGGGAAATTTTACTTGATTACGATACCTGGCTTGATGGGATTTATATTGACATCGACCACAGGCTGGAAAATGTCTTTGGGAAGCATTTGTTCAAGTGGCGATATAGTCTATTCCACACTTATTTCAGAAGTCCATGGGCTATGCTCTCTGTTACTGCTGCTGCTCTAGCCTTATGCCTCTCCATAGCACAGGTTGTATATGCTGTTTTAGCTTATACTCACAGTGCATGAGGAATTATACTGAATAGCTAGCTCCATCATCACTTCCAAAATTCTTTCTAGGGATATTTTCTAGTTCCTAAAATCTTTTCTGAATCTTATCTTGTCACCACAAAGTCTTCCTCGAAACAAATAGTTTTGTAAAGCTGATGACAATTTTCATGTAATTGATGACAACAAAATTAAACACTAAGGATGAATATAGAAACAGCATGCAACAAAAAAAATGAAATCATTGAAAAAGGCTAAAAGCATGATAATTATTGTGTGGATCGACTCTACAGGGGAGTTGATTTAAAATCCAATACAGGCAATCGAAACAAATTAAAAGTTCAAAACTAAAAGACAATAGCAATTTCGGATTAATACTTCAAATACAACAGCAACATCACGATTTAGGAAGCCAAAAGTCAAAATCGCAGAAGGATTTACACAAATGAACAATACTTCAAATACAACTGAAACATTACAATTTAGGAAGACAAAAGTCAAATCGCAGAAGGATTAACACAAATGAATAAAAATTGAACGGTTGTTGCCTTGGAAGAAGACGGAGAGGGGAACACAATATTTTGAGCGTTAGATAAATTGTATCAGTTCAGACAAAATTTACCAGAGTTTGCAAATACCACCATAAACTAAAACGTTAAACCTTTATCAATAAAAATAGTTAAAACGAAAGGGCCTAAATATGACCCGAAAACAAAAACACAAAAATTTGTGCCTACAGGCTTAACGAGAATGTTGATGCAAGCAGCCACTGAAAGATGAGACTTTGAATTACTAATCTCAGATCTAGTTCCTAGTTACTGCATGAGTGAACACGTCATGGGTTCCTCATGTTTGTTTGTAGGGATTGGAACTGGAATTATATGCTGGGGACAGTCGGACTGTTGTCCGTATTACCAGCGTATTTAGGGAAAACAGCCTATGCATCAAAGGAGTAGAAATCTCAACAAAGGGTGGGAAATCCCAGGATACTTCCAGTGGACTCCATCTGCAGGCAAATCAGACATGTCTTTATGTATGTTCTTGGCTTGCATGCTAGTGTCTTGATGGGAGGAAGTGAGCTACAGCCAAAAAGTGGTAGCAGATTAATATAAACAACAGGATTTTAATAAACTGACCAAAGCTAAATTGTAAAAACATTTGTATACACAGCAACATGGATATTACTCTCTTCTTAAGGAAGGAATACAGGAATCTTAGGCAGGTTATATATTACTGAACTTTATTCCAAGAGTAATTATAAATCAAAACATACCCATGGTCCCCACAATTCCATTCTCCAAAAGTGTTGAAAGTTAAGAAGCAGCTGCATTCATAAATAGTTTCAAGTACTCAGCATTGCAAGAAACAAGATCAGACATAAATCCCTTTCACCATTTCAACACATATTCTCAACCAAAAACGACCAGCCATAAATGGAGAAGGGAGACTGCATTATTGAGGTAACGGAAAAGCTAAGGCTCGCGACAGAAGCGTCGCCTGATGAGCCGGAGCGCTGGGAGAAGAGATCCATCTACAGAATACCTGCCCATGCAGTGAACCTAAACAAGGAAGCGTACACCCCTTGGGTGGCAGCTATTGGCCCGTATCACCATGGTGTTGAGCAGCTGCGGCGAATGGAGGATCACAAGAAACGAGCCCTACGACACTTCGTAAGCAGATCAGAAAAGCCTCTCAAAAGCTATGTTGAGGCTCTGGCTGACGTAGTTCATGATTTGATGGAAGCATATGGGCACTTGGAAGAAGCTTGGAAACAGGATACTGGAAAATTCTTGCAGCTGATGATTACTGATGGTTGTTTCATTCTGGAAACAATGAGTGTGGATGATCAAACTATAAATGATTATTCTCCCAATGATCTTATTTTCAGTAACCATGGAAAGCATAACGCTATACCGTGTATCAAACGGGATATGCTGCTGCTCGAAAATCAGGTGCCGATGTTGGTTCTTGAAAAGCTACTTGCGGTTGCTCAAAGTGGCAGCATTGAGGTAAGTTATTCTGTTTTACTTTTACCATTTCTCTCCTCTTTCTCGCTCTGTCCAGCATGTGATTATTGTTATTAGATTAACACCAATAAATGAAAGAACTAATCTGCATGCGTATGCAGAAAATTGAGAATTATGTCACTGCGCGTATTCTCAAATTCTATGGACGAAGCAGAACCATGAGACTAGATAGATGTCAGCACATATTGGACGTGTATCGAAAGAGCATGATAAAGGAAGTCAAAAAAGACCAATCCACGTCCACTAAACGAGTAAATACTACTGAAGGGTCGTTCAATTCAATTTCAGCCACACAGTTGAAGGAAGCTGGAATCAAGTTCAAAAGGGGTATTCACGATATGCTTAAAGACGTCGACTTCAAAGGCCGCACTCTCAAGCTACCAGCAATTTCTCTGGACGACACATCCGAGTCAGCTTTCCTGAACATGGTTGCATTCGAGCGACTCCACATTGGTGCAGGCAACGAGATAAGCTCTTATATCTATTTCATGAACAGGCTTGTAAGCAATGAAAGAGATGTGCACCTGTTGAAGACTGAACGCATCATCTCCAATGCCATGGGCAGTGATAAAGCTGTTGCAGAACTCTTTCTGAAACTGTCCAAGGAAATTTTACTTGATTCTGATACCTGGCTCGATGAAGTTTATATCAACATGGATAAAAAGTTAGGAAGCATCTTTGGGAGGCATTTGTTCAAGTGGCGATACCATTTGATCCACACTTATTTCAGAAGTCCATGGGCTATGCTTTCTGTTACCGCTGCTGCTCTGGGCTTAGGCCTGTCAATAACACAGGTTATATACGGCATTTTAAGTTTTATTCATAGAAATGGCAAGTAGCCCAATCAGAAAAGTGGACCATGTCCATATATCTAATAGCCCATTGCATAACGCTCTTGGATTAGTTCATGTCACCCAAATCAAGAAGAGTACACCATCCTTTAATTTGTTAATCTGAATATATATATACTAGCCCCTCTTGGGAATCACAATTCACAAGCTATTTTTCATATTCTCAGCATTTATAATTGTAAGTCATTTTTCAGCCTTTATATATTATAATAAGATGTAAGGATATGTGGTCTCAACATGCCTAAATTCTTCTTTAATCATTTTCTTCATTTCCATCTTAACGTTAGATGTTCAAGTTCAAATTCTTATAACAAGCCCAACATTAAACTTGTTTACCCTAATATTTCTAAAATAAATCAACTATTCGAAAGATAATAACACAAACTTTTTATGAATACATATATATTTAATCAATGCTCGCAAATCTGTAAGGCTGGTTGAAGGTAATTGATGTATGCATTAACTTGCCTAATATATAGATCTGATTTGGAAGGAATATGTGGTTTTTTATTTATCAATGTTATGTGGGAATAAGTAAAACATCAAATGAAGCAACAAAAATATAATATGTCTAATGTATTTGATAAAAGAAATAGATTAACAAGATCAAGTCTAAAAGGTGATTTCGTGTTAGATAATATCAAATTCAATGCCTAAAAATTTCATGTGCTTTACGTAAAGTTGCACGAGCTAACTATTTTACCAATCTCACATATTAAAAATTGCACCCAATTGGTTAAAATACAGTTAAACTGATCATTTTAAACGGGTATAAACTACTTTTGAATTGATCAAATTCAAGTCAATTTGTTATACTATCCTTAAATCGACAATTTTAAATATTGCAAGAGTCAACTAATTTTAACCAATCTCACGTGGTTCATTTTTCAAATATACCTCAGAGAGGACACTAAATGTGCCCTGTGTTTATCACTAGTCTATTAAAAGATGGTATGCTACAACTCAAAAGTGCTAAACAGTTTATAACAAACAACTCAACAAGACATGCACTAACTAATGGATTTATGTGAAATTATTGTGTGAATTCTACACAAAAGTGCTCGGAGTTTAATTTCATATAGTTTTAGAAAGAAAAAGACACATAAAGAGAAATGGTGAGAATTCTACTTTCAAATATTTGCTCATTACTCTATTATTATGCGTCCCTTGATCTCCAATATTACAAGAAATTTACTGATAATAAGGCATTTGGGAAGGAGCTAGAGCTAAAATGTAGTGAGTGCAGAATAAGTTAGAAGACAGCAGAAAGGATACTCCCCATTTTTGAAGGAAGGAATACAGAATCTTAGTCATGTTTCATGTTTTATATTCCAAAAATAATTAAAAAGCAACGCATACCCCAGGGTACCCATAATTCCAAAAGTGTAATAAAATATAGTACTGCTGCATAAGTTCACATTAGAAGAAAGCCGGAACAAGATCGGCCATAAATCCTTACACAAACACATATCCTTACCCGAAAAAAGATCGGCCATAATGGGAAAGAGAGACTGGATCATCGAGTTAACAGAAGAACTAAGGAACGAGACAGATGTTTCTCCTGATGAGCCAGAGCGCTGGAAGAATATATCCATCTATAAAATACCTGTCCATGCTGTGAACCTAAACAAGGAAGCCTACGTCCCTTGGGTGGCAGCTATTGGCCCGTACCACCATGATGATGAGCAAGTGCAGCGAATGGAGGAGCACAAAAGACGAGCCCTTCGTCACTTCCTACATAGATCAAAAAGCCCAATTAAATGCTATGTTGATGCTCTGGCTGAAGTAGTTCCTTATTTGATGAACGCTTATGGGCACTTGGACGAAGCTTGGAAACAGGATACCAAAAAATTCTTGCAGCTGATGATTATTGATGGTTGTTTCATTCTGGAAATAATGCACGCAGATGAAAATGATATAAATGATTATTCTCCCCATGATCTTATTTTCAGTGATCATGGGAAGCATAATGTTATACCATGTATCAGACGGGACATGCTATTGCTCGAAAATCAGGTGCCTTTGCTGGTTCTTGAAAGGCTACTTGCTGTTGAAAGTGGCAGCATCGAGGTAAGTTGTTAATGTCTCTCCATCTCTCGCTCTCACACTCCTCTTTCTTGCTTCATCATGTGCAGTGTTCTAAAAGTCGGCCGACCCGATTTATATCAAAACGCCCAAAAAAAATGTTCCAAATAGTAGTCAGCGCCTAGAGCCGACTAGATCATTCCCCATTAGGTCCGTTTCTTTCTCTTTACGCCGACTAGGCCATTTCAACTTAAAATTTTAAATATTGTGTTGTCATTTTTAATAATCTCTTTAATTATTTTATTTTTATTTTTAATATGTAGGACTTAAAGTTTGAAATTTAAACTAATATGTGTCATCTTTTGATTTTTAAATTATGGCTTTATTGAATTTTGAGTTTCATGGTTGTTATCACCTATAATTTCATTATTGAAAAGTGGTGATATTGATTTTTTATTACTTTATGTATTATGTATTTTTAATTTATAAAATAATTAATTTTATTTATCGTTTAGGGGGCTTCCGACTAGTCCCCGACTAGTCTCCGATTAGTCGCTAGACCCTAGTGGTTCGATCAACTAGCGACTAGCGTTTTTTAGAACATTGATCATGTGTATGCATTAATAGATTAACACAAATACGAGATAGTAGAGAGAATTTATTCGTGTATTTATGCAGAATAGTGAAAAGCATGTGATTGAGCTCATTCTCAAATTCTATGGGCGAAATAGCGTCGTGAGACCACTACACAGATGTCAGCACATACTAGAAGTGTTTCGGGAGAGTATGCTAAGAGACGTTCCAAAAGACAAACCAACATCCACAAAAAAAATACCTATTGATGAAGGGACAGTCCACTCAGCCACAGAGATGAAGGAAGCTGGAATCAAGTTTCAAAAGGGCAGTGGCAAAAGCCTTAAGGGAATCACTTTCAAAGGCCGCACCCTCAAGCTACCAATAATCTCTCTGGACGACACATCTGAATCAACTTTCCTAAACATGGTTGCATATGAGCGACTCCACGTTGGTGCACACAATGAAATAAGTACTTATATCTATTTCATGAACAGGCTCGTAAATAATGAAAAGGATGTGCACCTGCTAAAGTCTCGTGGCATCATCTCCAATTCCATGGGCAGCGATAAAGATGTTGCAAAACTCTTTCTTACACTGTCCAAGGAAATTTTACTTGATTCTGATACCTGGCTTGATGAGGTTTATATCGACATTAATGAAAAGTTAAGAAATCATTTTAGCAAGACGTTTTACAGGTGGCGATATCATTTCATTCACACTTATTTCAGAAGTCCGTGGGCTATTTTCTCTGTTATCGCTGCTGCTCTGGGCTTAGGCCTGTCCATAACACAGGTCATATACGCCATGTTAAGTTTTATTCATAGAAATCACTGATCATGGACAAATCTTCTGAGATCATGGCTCCATAAGTGCTGAATTTATTCCAAGTGAATGTACAGGGTGAAACACATGAAAATAAATATTGTATTATTTGTCGATGAAATCCAGAATTTCTTTCTGCTTTGTACTTTTTCAAGGAATCTCTATAATAAATCCCTACCTGTCATTCTGTAAATAAGACTCTGGTGTGTTTGAAACTCTAAATAGAATATTGCATCCAAAATTACTTTTATTCAAAGCTACCTCTCAAAGCTTTTGAAAAAAATGATTTTGGAAGTTGTTTTGTAGAGCTTGAAATCACACACTAAGCATTATGTCTGTGTAACAACTTTAGTTTGAGATATAGTTCTTAGGGAAGTATATTTCACTAATAACTGTGTAAAGCTAATGGCAGCTTTCGTGTAATTGATATGTGTACAACCCTGATGAAACTCTTTAAATGAAAATAGGCTTAACATGAAAAAATTAAACCCAGTCACTGTCTGTAACAGTGATTTTGACTCTCCACTTGATCAATGAGATTCACAGCACGAGTTTATAAAGTTCGATTATCCGATAAACACGCAAAACTTCTTCGTTTCAAAAGAAATCTAAGAAAATGATCAGTTAAAGTACACTAGCATCAACAGAGCCTGAAAGTTCTAACTATTCAAGCTAAAATTCTGCAATTCCAAAACTGACAATGTAGGCGCAGGATTTAATTACAAATCCATAAGAAGAGGCAACACACGCAAAATTTGGCGTTAGACAGCCACAATTTCTGATTAAAATCATCGAATAAAACTGAAACAGCACATTCATGAAAGCCGAAAGGACGATGCAGAAGGATTAAAATCAATTTATAGAAATTAAGAGGTACTTACTATCGACGAAGACGGCGGCCGGCCCCCGAAATTTGGCTGTTTACATGATGATCATGAGTTGAAATGACCGGAAAAATCATAATCCAATTTTGAACACGCAGTATCGTGGACCATCTGAAAGAATGTTGGCCCAATACAATAAATGGTTCAGGCCCATACTGTAACAAACTTCGTACTTCGGTTATTGTTTATTTGTTTTTTGTTTTTGGGTACGAATATTCTCCCCATTTTTTATTATTTCCACCTTCTTCACTTCATATTCTAAATTTTCAGTTCACTTTTTTTTATTTAAAAAAAAAACCCCAAAAATCATGAATAAGATTTTCATATGAAGAACATGAGAATGAATTGATCCATTTGTAAATTAGAAAAATATAACAAAAGATTATTTTGATCTTTAAAATATATTTTGGAATGGAAAAATTAAATGTAGGGTGAAGTAATTAAAAAATAGGGGAAAAAATATCTGTGTCTTTTGTCTTTTTTAACTGCGCCAACAAAGTAAACTGCATAAATACCCAGCTTATTTGCCTAGTAAAATTGATAAAAATATTATTCTTTAAAAAAAAATCTTTTTTTTTTGAATTTTTTTCAAGTCTCACTATGTTAAAAAAAATTTAAAAATTGAAAAATGTCGTAAAATTTCTTAACCGGGAGGCAATTTATTCACTAGCATAGTGCTCAATTTAGCTGGCGCCAATAGCTTGGGCATGTATAAAATATGGCATGTTTGTCATGGTTTATTATATTAAATTCACAATCTCTAATAGAATTGAAAAATTAGTATTAAGTAATTTTAGTAGCAAAGAAAAAAGGAGTGTTTTAAATTAAATTGATTTTAAAAAATGGTTAAAAAAAATGTGTTTGCAAAAAAAAATGCTTCTAATAAGAGTATTGAGTATTATTTTATTGGGAAATGTGTAGAAGTGTTTAAGTAAAAGTTAAACGCTAAAAATTGTTGTTTGACAACTTCTGTTCCACAAAAATTTGCATACTTTCTTTTTTAGTTTGTCCCACAAAAGTTTGCGCACTCCCAAAATAAAAATATTCCTTTAAATCCCCACATTTAAAATCTTTAACTCACAATCCCCACAATACACATTCTACTCATTACACTTTTTTTTTAAAGTTGTGCCCCCAAAAGTACTGCAAACTTTTGGGGGACGGAGGTAGTAATAAGCACTTAAAATAATTGTTGAAAACATATTATAAGTGTTTTTTTTTAAAAAAAAAATACTTTTTTACTTTTTATGTTGAGTTTGCAAACAGGCACTAAGACGAGTCTCATTAAGAAAGTTTATTATAAGTTGCTTGGAAACGTAGAAATATTCTCAAATTGTTTAGTAAAATAAAATATTTTTAGCTTATAACATTTAAAATAAATATAAGTTAAAAGAAATAAATTGAAATATCTTAACTTATTTTTCATACGATCCTCACTCACCTGTCCCATCCAGACTCCATTATCCCTTCTACATTTCTATCTCAATATAAAAAAATATTATTATATTAAAGTTACTCCCGCCGTCGCCTATATTGCCCCTATATGTTTTTTATTTTTTATTTTTTGAAATTGATATATATTACTCCCTCCATCCCAAAACTACTTTCATAGTAGTTTTGAGCACGCGAATTAAGAAAAATTAAATATGTGAATGTAAAGTTAAATACTAAAATAAGAAAAAATATATTTTATTGACTTTTGTGAGTGTAAAATATTTCATTTTTAGGTGTGTCATGTGTGAAAGAAGAGTTGGGACATCCAAATAATTAAAGTGTAAAAGTAGTTTTGGAACGGAGGGAGTATTTTGTTACTTTTTTCACTTTTTTCATCACATCATTTATACTTTTTTCATCATTACTTATATTTTTTCATTTTTACCTTAATATGTGTGTTCAAAAGCAACTATCAACTTATACCTGTGGGGAGTATAAATTTAAAAAATTAAAATAAAATTTTATATGAAAATAATTGATAGTAGTAATACTTACCATTAATTATTTTAGAACTTTTAAAATGTCAAGTATTTGTTCAAAAGCATTAATAATCACATTACATCAAAAGTTGAAATATTATATTATTATTTAAAAATATAAATAACAATTTATATGAATATTATGTTATAATATTCAAATTTAAAGCTTAAATATTATTTAAATATCAAATGTTTGACCATAAATATCAAGAATTGGATTACAATTTATATAATAATTCATATTATCACCAATTTCTAATCAACCTACTAAAAAAACATTTTCCATCGTTATATAATGGGAATTGGGACCAGCCAGAAATAGAAAAGAATCCAGTACCAATTTTTCCACCGAAATGCGCATAAATTCCTCGGGCCATAATAGGGAATCGCAACCAGGCCCGAACTAAAATACGGGCTTCTCCACTTTCTCCTTGTTTGTCTTCTTCTTGCTTTTATTACCAACAAATAGAAGCAAAATATTGCAAACAATCACCCACAGTTTCTGGGTTAAAGGGCAGAGGGGCTAGAGTCTCTAGAATACCAAGGCCCGGAAGTTAGGCCCGAAAGCAATGGAGAAGGCACTGGTGAGAATGGGGAGCATAAAAGCTGGAAGCTTTTGGCTTACGAAGAAAGCTAAGGAAGAGTTCAATAACATCACTCAAGATTTAACTGTATGTAAATTAATACCTTATAATACCACCTTATTCTTGTCTTAGTATCTCTTTAATTAATTAATATTATGGTTTTCTTTATTATATATCTGGGTTTTCGAGTTGTTGATAGAAAAGAAAATCATCAGTGAATTTTGGAGGGATTTCTTTAATAAATTGCTTATTTAATACTAATTTTTGGGACCTAATTTGTAATGTCAGAATAGTGAATTTGAGATGGGTAAACTATGTGAAACCTGGTTTAACTCTGCATCTGTTAGTTGGTTAGAAATTCTTTAATGAATGAATGGAAATTCACATTATTATACTGTAAGCTGTTCATTTTGTCATTTTCGTCCATCCCACTGTAAGCTGTTCTTTTTGTCATTTTCGTCCATCCACTGTATGCTCATTTACTTTTTTACCTTTTTTTTTAATTATTATTCATTTCTTTATTATTATTTTTAATATTTTCTACACTATTTTATTTTATTTTTTCATTTTTCTCTATCACATCACTTATATTTTTTCACTTCTTAGTTCTTTCATCACGTCACTTATATTTTTTTCACTTTTATCTTAATTCGTGTGCCCAAAAATAACGAACAACTTATAACGGGGCGGAGGGAATAATAGTTATTAAAAAAAAAATATCAATCCACTAGTCTTAAGTCATGAAAAGAAAATCATCATTCGATTTTGATTAATTAGTCATTCTCTTATTTGCAACCAACAATTATTTGTTGTCCACTTTATTTTACAATTATGAGCATGTTTCAAACACTTTATAAAGTGTAAATTTTTAATTTTTTTTTAATAAATTGGATCTTACCAATTTAAAAAAAAATAAAAATTATGCAGTTTTACTTAAAAGTTTAAAAGTACAACTTATGACTGCACAGTGCACACTAGCACCACCCTTGCGAAAGATGTTACTCCAACATACCTCTTTCATTATGAAGGCATAGAGGAAAAGAGAGTTGCATGAAGAATTTGAACTAAACATTACCTTAACGCTTTTATTGCGATCGATAAAGATAATTCTAATGTGGAAATGTTGTATTTGTTTGGTGTGCAGACCGTTTCAAACGTTGTTGAAGAGAAGGCAAAACAGATATTTGAGAAGCTAAAAGGTGTGTTTCACTTTTTTTAATGTTGCCATGTTCAATAGCTTGTGATTGGAAATAGAATTTTTTATCTTTGCATTTGTATGCATTTTAAAACTGATTTAGTTGCTATATCAAAACGAATTAGCTTGTCAGTATTAGTTGTTTTGCAGCGAAGTGATGCTAAGTTCCACGGTAAGACTAGCTCTAGCATATGATGACAAATCCTATAGTATTGGAGACTTTGAACTGTTATTTTTGTAACAGGAAAGCCGTTGAAAAACTTGCCCGATCTTCTGCGAGAACACAATCTGCCGGCAGGCCTTTTCCCTGAAAACGTCAGCGCATACGAGTTTGATGTGACAAAGTCGAGGTTGATTGTTCACTTGCCGTATGTTTGTGAAGTGAGCTTCAATGACTCGTCTGTGGTGAGGTACGCTACTCGGGTTAAATGCATTCTTCTGAGGGGTAAGCTGATGGGTATAGAAGGCATGAAGACGAAGGTCCTTCTATGGATCAAGGTGACAAATGTAGCTGTTGAGGGTAACAAATCGGAAAAGATTTCTTTCACAGCTGGGGTAAAAAAGTCGAGGCCTAAGGACGCGTACGCCATGCCTCGCGAAGGGGTTCGAGTTGAAGAATTTTGAGCCAGTGAAGGTGTTTGAGGTGAAGAATTTTGAGAGCTAGTGAATACCATGCTATTCTTGTGTGTTTTCCAAATTAATTTTGAGGGTATTTTGTTTTGGTTGGTACTTGGAAGTTGGTTTATTTTTAGTCTCAAGGGAATGACTGCTTGCTAATGAAGTTGAGATGAGATATGTTTTTTGATGTTATCGTGTCAACTTGTGGTGTTTGTGTACTCTACTTGAATAAAGAATATGGGGTAGAATTAGAGCTCCTAAACAAAAAGAGTGTGAGTTCAGTTCGGCTCAACTCGATGTGTTAAACGAGTAGAGTCGAGCTTAAAAAAAATACTCGTTTGCTTAACGAGTTTGATTTGGTAGGCTCTAAAAATAGTGAATATTTTATTAATATTATATATATATAAAATTTAGAGTAAAAGATTATAATATTTAAATAATAATACAACTCTAATTCTTAAATCATTCATACTAATAAATTTGTGATATTTTTTTTTTATTGAAGTATGCGAATGTAAATATATTGAATTATAGATTTGTTGATATAATATCAATTAAATATGTTTTTTTCAGAATATTTGAGTTCAAGTCGAGTTTTTACGAGTTCAATCAAGCTTTCCTCATAAATTTCGAACTCGACTCAAATTTAATTTAAGCCAAACGAGCCGAGCTTAATTTCGAGCCGAACCGAGCTCGATTTCTAGCTTGTCTTTCTTAATGAGCGAGCCGAGCCAAACTCGATAAGTTTAACGAGCCTGCACTACTCGAGCTCGCTCGCCTCGTATAACAGCTCTGGGTAGAATATTATCTATTAATTTTAAAAAACGTAAAATTAAGAATAATATTGATTTTTCTTATTTTAAGATAGAAAAATTAATTTATTGTTTAAAAATGTATTAGAAAAATATATGACATGACAATATTTATAAGGAGATGATGGATTTTTTCCTTTTTGTCATGAGTAATGGGGAAAACAAAATAAAGCCTTCTCACACTTGTGACAGAACAAAATTTGGGGCCCCTTTCTACACAGGTTAATCTTGTGACAAGCTCAGTGATACTAGACTCGTGGTGGGTAATGAAACTCACGTTCAACCATAATATTATACTTATAAATATACTCACTATATCTAAATAATGCTATCTGAGTTGAGCTCAGTTGAGTTCATTGCAGATGCAATATTGTATCGCATTGCATATCCATTCAGCACTCATATGGATATTACAATAGAAAGGCTGAAATAAATCATCAATATTTGCATCATTCTCAAAAGTAAAAGTTATTTCATTATTAAGATAACTGTGTGTGTTGACACAATGAATTGCTTGTTTAATACTAATTTAGAGCAATGTGGTTTGAGCAAAAAAAAAAAGTGTATTTAGAGCTCATATTGAAGGTCCTATGGATTCCCGAACAATCTCATACACTGAGATTATGTTTTCTAAGGCCAATAATACTATGATGCACCATTCCAGCAAATCCGACTTCCGGTTTTGGAGCACCTCTTGGAGAAAATGAATGTTGTGCTGCAGCCAAAGAAACTAATATGAGAATTCCAATACCCAAAGTGGAAACGATTATAAAGGATGAGCGAAAACGGGCACAATGGAAGGACGAAAGAGGCTATATAGGGAAACGGGGCTTCTAGTTTCCCCAGGCCTTCAATTTGAATATGAAGTTTCGGCCAAAATTCAAAGTAAAGCATCTGAGTTGTAACATGCGTACCTCAACAAATTTTAACTTAAAATCAAGGTTCCCAAATCGCTGTGCGACCTCATATTCCTCGCGAAGGTAGTCAAGAATTTGAGCGTATTTTGCGTCTCTCCAAGCAATCTCTGATCTATAGTATGCACAATATGAACATTTATACAATTGATTACTTGGAACCTCGAGAAATTAAGCAGCAAAGGGCTAATAGTTAAATTAGGGTGTTAACAAATGTCACGGTTCTCATAAGTTGATAAGGTGCATAAATTTTTTTTATTGCAGGCTATTTTCCTCGAAAACTCCTAGTATAAGCCAAGAAACTGTGATACATTATACATAGAATTCAAGTTAAGCCACATAAGTTTTGGAGTACCATATGTTTTCCGTATAATGTAAAACAACCATAGTCAAGGTGTTTGAATTATTGATGTGAACTACAATAGATCCAATTATATTTTTGTATGTGTATGTGACCCTTGCTGAGCAGACCATTTCTAAAATTCAAGACAGCAGCAGAAAAATCTCCTAAAGTAATGCAATCTAAAACTACTAAATTTGGACTTAGTTTCTGTATCATTATTTTAAAACCCACATATTATAAGAGATCAAAGACACTTGACAAGTTAGCATTTAATGCACTGTAATTCTGTAAACTGCTGAAATGATATTGTATTCATCGATATGCCAACACTATTTTGCAGGATACCTTTCAAAAAGACCAACTCTTAAAATCACATCAGCAAGATTTGAATTAGCCTTTCCAACAAGTTGAAA
The DNA here is from genome assembly GCA_026898435.1 of Prunella vulgaris. NCBI lineage: Eukaryota > Viridiplantae > Streptophyta > Magnoliopsida > Lamiales > Lamiaceae > Prunella > Prunella vulgaris. Next base: position 1,505,947 of record JAPKLY010000010.1, read on the forward strand.
CAGCTTCTTCCGGTCCATTGTGAAAGTCCCAGTTTTTGCCATTCTGCGATTTATTTCTGCAAATTCTTCGACCATACCATCAACCTAAGAGATATATAAATATTACAAATTACAAAATATAGATACAGAAGAATAGATTATAGAATAATTAAACTTGAGCTATTTATCACAATCATGAGCATAGTTACGTGGTTTTACAAAAGCATGAATAAATGTAACAACTACAAACTAGATACAAAAAGTAAAAAACTTGCTAACAAAATAAAACTGTTCACCTGGGATACAAAATAGTCAAGAGCAATGCTTTGTCCAAGAACACTACCGATAATGCGGATGCTATCCGTGTCCAGAGTTTTCAGAACAATGTAATCTGGACCTCCTTGCATATCTTCAACCAACAAAGGCTTCTCTTTTATAGCATAGTCTGATGCAACGAGCAAAATTCAAAAAGTAAGATACCACGGAAATTTATGCGGTGGAATGTGAAATACAAATAAGAAAATGTGTATTTATTTCAACAAGGGTAGAGCTAGTAACATGAGAAGTCCTATGTTTCAAGCCACACGCTCAAAGATTTGGCATTACGTTGGTGAATAGATTATGGTGTGCTGTATAAGGCATATTACAGAACTGTCCTTGAACTTTTTATCCACTTGCAGAAACATCATTGAAGTATACTCCTTTATGGTACTACTAGCATCCCTTGAGGTTTGTAGTTGCCTCAAGAAATAGGTGAAATATGTTAACATAATTGTTTAGGGGGTGTTAGAAATTTACAAAGTTAATTGTGGTTTCTTTCAGTAAACAACTCAAATCAAACCTTCACTGTAGTGTTTGTAATTAGTCCAACTAATGCACCCTCTCAGTATAGAGATAATATTATTATTACGGGACTCGAGCCAAATAAAATCCACATAGAACAAGAAAGATGTTTCTCAAACAAGAAGGACTATTCAATAGGCCTCAAAACCAATGTCTGGCAGATTGCAAATACATTATTAATAGAAAAATGGAGATACCTATATGAAAAACAACATACTCTATTAAGAAAATTGAGATACTCCAAAAGTGCCTCACCATCTTTTCTCATCTCACTAAGCAATCCAGAAGCATGTTGTCGAACAGCTTGCAGGTAGACCTCCACTTCGTGATCTTCCACATTGAAGAGGACCGCCGCACCATACTGGTAGACAATCATGTAACGGTAACAACTCATGCTCTCTTTAACTGCACCTCGCTGACATCAAACTTTACAATGAGGCATTTTAAAAAAGAAAACTGACTCAAATATGACTTTCCAAGATTATATAAATTCAATACTAGGTTCCAATATTTCATCGAACACAGTTCTGGAATGAATTACATGCACTTACTCGATAAGTCAAAGACTTTCTAGATATGACTTACTGTCAGTCACTAATACTCGTAGTTAGCATGTTTGCAGTCGAGCACAATTCACATTACCAAGTAACAGATTTTGACAACTGATGCACAAAAGGTTAAAAAAATCCATCCCATTCCCTATCGGATACGAATACAATCAAGAAAGTCTGGCAAAAAATCCTAATAGTAGTTGTTGGTGGCACCTATGAATTCTTTCATGTCTCACAATCAACGGAAAAATACTTGTTTTGTTTAAAATAACCCATGTCCCCAATCCAACTATTGAAGTATTGATGAACTAACTTTATGTCTTAAAGCTATAGTTCATCCATATATATCCAGCCCCAATCCTTTTCTGAAGAGATAAACACCACTGTTCTTATTGTTTACCTTGGTCCCATCAAAGTAACAAAGTTGTTAAAAAAGACTTCATTTTGGGACAGCTGATAGATTCCTATGCAGAAAAGGAAGCATGGCAAAAATAATTCCATGAACTGCATATTATATAAAAAATAAAAACATATGTTATGAACTCTGCTTACAGTTTGCCAGGGAGAACCACAAAATCTGAGAGCAATACAATTTGATGAACGCGAGGAAGGAGGAATAACATATCTTGAATTCTCAGCTTGCAGACTCTTCAAATCAACACTGCCAAAACCAAGAATCTGAGAGAACAGAAATCCAGATGCAACATCGAAAAAAAAAAAAAAGGAATTGTAAGTGCGAGCGAATGAATCTCAACACCAAAAAGAATCAACAAATACAAATTTAAACTAAGAAACCGACCAAAACCCTCGAAAAGTTTGAATACATCTCAAATGAACACTCAGCCAACCGAACCAGCAAAAGCTTTGGTTTTGTGATATAAACTGATAGAACAGTAATCTAACCTGGTACAGAGGAAAAAAGCTTTCACTAAAATTTTTCCAGCCTCCTCATCTTCCAACAACTCCTCCTCCGACATCTGATTTTCGGAAAAATCATGACCCCTGAAATCAAATTCTTCCGCATGGCGTGGCGACAGACATGGGAGTGCAGAATATGACCTAAAATTCCAGGAAACCCCTCTGGGTTCTGAGATCGATGGAGAATTTCGAGATCTAAGATGTGGGTTTTTGTTAAATTTATGGTTATTAACGGATTTGGATGCTGATATGATGCGCGAAACACTGACGATAGCTCTCCATCTCCCCATTCACTGGGGTGGAATTCTTGCTCTGTTTTCTAATTTCTTTTTCTTCTTTTCTCCTTTTCAATCATCGGTTCTATCATTTTGCATGTCGCTCGAGGAGGGATTTGTTGTTCTGGTCAATCTTTTGTGGTTCGTGCGATCGTGCTCAGTGGATTAGCCAACAAGAATCTCTAACGCCGATTTCCAATTAGGGCAACATGCCAACACCACCCCCAAGCACCTGTTGCATTAATTGTCTTAGTTGATGGATATGTTAACGCATAAAAATTTTGATAATGAATTTATAATTTAAGAAGATTTTATTATAAATTCAGGTAGTATTTGGTTAGAATGATTTCATTTTCTATCTCAATCTATTTTTAATTGAACTATTAAAATATTCATCTAAATACCTATTCATTTCTACCGATCATTTATATATTATTCACATTATTGTATATAATCACGTCAATTTTTTTTTTCTCTTATTCACTCATTCTCATTTTTACTTTTCCTTCATTTTATCTCTTACTTTCTCGTAGTATCTAGGGGACATCTGGTATAATTGTAAGTAATGAAAAGGATATAGGAATAGAGAGGGTATGAAATGAAAGTCATAGTTCTTATATAGTTGAATTATGATTGATTTCTTAGTTTTTGGGAATTAAAGTCACAGTAAAATCATTCTAAACCCATATTTTAACTTTGATTACCGTTAGTCTACTAAAAAAGTCCCTAACCAAACACCCCTTACTTTTTTTCACTAAAATTATTATCCCACTAATTAAATACATGTAATTTTGTTTCATATTTTCTATTCAAATCAAGTGGTTTAACATTATTATTTTCGTGCCGTTATTACTCTTTCCATTTCTATTTCGTATCAATAAATTCGCTAAGTTTTCTAAGACCCACACTAGCCTTATTGGTAAATACTATTATGATAAATATACTATTTTTTTGGAAAATACACTATCTTTAGTTCGACTATTTTTTTTGGAACTTAGTGTAAAAATAAAAATTTATTTGGAAACTTTTGCCAAAAATTTGTAAAAATTTCGAAAATAAAAAATGTTGAACATATTCAAGATAGTGTATTTCCCAAAATGGCAAAGTGTAGATAACATGGGCCGTTTTCTAATTTCCAACAGCCCTTCTACATTTGAAAATGGACCTTCTTATTTCGGCCTAAATCCCTCTAGATTCTCTATTTTGACCCTTTAATCTTGGTACAGGCCCAACTTGTTTTTGTTTATTCCCCGTCACTAATAAAATTGAACGTAGGAAATAACACACTAATAAAAATATATAAAATACACTTTTTTATTTTATTATATAAATTTATACTTATATGATTCTTTTAAAAATGTATATATTACTTTTTATTATAAAAGTAGGTTTGAGACAAAATGAGTGATTTAATACTATAAAACTAATAAATAAAAAATATAGATTCATTCCTCTCCATTTCAAGAGAAATAAAAGTGATTCTTTCTATAATTTTCATATATATATTTATATATATATATATTAAATTCATCTTTTAAATTATTTAATATTATTACGGAATATAATTTTGTGTACCATACAGTTAAATATATTTTAAAAAATATTCATGTTATTACTGAAAAAATTACTTTTACTTTTAAATATTTACGTATTAGTTTTAAAAAATAATTACATCATATTTACAAAGTGATTCAAGTTACACACACACAAAAAAAAATTGCATACAAGCATAATTTTATTTCACTGAAATAATTTATAATTAGTATTATTTTATCGAAAATCATCCCTTATCCTTATCCTTATTAAATTGTTAAGGTGATATTTTTTACGTAGAAATAAGAAAAATTATCCCTCTAACCGTAATTAATATGCCACTGGTCAACCGAGGTAGCTTAGGCGGAAAACGGCGTCGTAGCTTATAATCAGAGTCTCCACCCTCGTACAAGTGGCAACCACTCGTGACAGGCAAGGCAACACAGGAGCCCTAGCGAAATTGAGAGCAAATCTGACAAAAAATCGCTCCCCGGCGTAGAAGAGAGCTGGAAGTTTGAATTTGATACTCGGATGGCGATTTCAGGGGATCTTAGGGTTTCTGCTGCCCTGAGTTCGTACAGACTCACTCCCCTCCGCACCACATCGCATTTCCCCCCTTCTAAGGTTTTGCTTTAGCTCTTCCTCGTTTTCTCAAAATTTCTATTACATTTCCGTGATTTGCCTCTATTCTTTTAGTTTCTTTTCTTCTCGATTTTTGTTGAGCTCCATTTTCAAGTTTGGGTTACAGAGAATTTGATTGATGTTTTTTCAAGTGTCTTGGTTAATTATGTTCCTGAATGTTGAAAAGTTTTTCTGAGGTAATACAGAGGAATGAACTATTGAGAGATTACTGAGTTCTTACTGGTGACTTACTGATTTTAATTTTTATGGATTATCATGAATCGGATTTGGTAATTTTTTGTCTTTGTGATGGTTTCATTTGATTCATCTTCGTTGGCTGGTCAGAGTGTATCTGAGTTATGTCCATTATTCATGCATTAGTATGTACACATATTTTGTTGCAGTTATTGATTGATTAATTTTTAACTATGCTTCATCATGATGCTGAATTAGGCATTAATTTCAGCAGAAAAGCTACTCCACTGTATTTCAAGCTTTATAATTTATGGGGATGTTTGATTTGCCAAAAGGAATTGGAATGAGTATGGGTTTGATAGAATTGAGGAGTGTCAATGGGTATGCTCATTGTTATTATGTTGTTCGGCTTATGTATAGGGATGAGGCGAGTATATGAAAATCATTGATAATAGGAAGTATCATTACGTAATTTGGTTATTAAAAAAATAATTAATGCTTAAGTATTATTGAAAAAACTAATCAACCAAACATCCCCTAAGAAAAGAAAGAAGAGATTGGGGTGGGGGTTGGGTTCTACCAGACTTTGATTTTCTGCAAACATTGCTTAATATCATGTTTGAGATGGTAGACCGATGATAATGTGTATCGGTGATGTTCATTTGTTTTGAAATGTGTAAAATTTGTTCCACTACAGGTTGATTACAGTGTCTTTGCTAATGGGGCATCTAGTGTCATTGAGACAATGCCTAAGATTTCACGTTCTGTTGATGATCATAGTGCTCGTTGCAACTCTAGACGTCCCCTTGGCATATTTGGAGACTATAACCTTTCACAAAATCCCATCAGCCAGGAGATTGAGAATTTCCTTCTCAATGCAATCGACATGAACTTTTTTGAACGTCTAAACTTGGCATGGAAGATTATATTTCCGTCACCTGTGTCCAGAAATAAGTCTAATGCAAACATTGCCAAGCAACGTTTGAAGATGATTCTTTTCTCTGATCGCTGTGCAGTTAGTGAAGAGGCAAAACAGAAGATAGTAAGCAATGTTGTCACTGCATTATCTGATTTTGTTGAGATAGAATCACAGGATAAAGTTCAATTAAGTGTCTCAACCGATCCAGATCTTGGCACCATTTATTCTGTCACAGTGCCGGTGAGGCGGGTTAGAACAGAGTACCAACTTGATGATGAAACTGGAGCAATAACAAATATTGAATACAAAGACACTGGAAAAACTTCTGGTTCTGTTGATGTCAAGTTCGATTTTTACCTTCCTGGCGACGAACTATAGCTTGGTGCTTGAGACCCAAAGGGACACTGTGTTGCACGATAATTGTTCTTTTTTCCTCTTTGCGAGCGCTAGGGGTTCTTCTACTCATTCTTTGGGTGTTGTAACCACTGGAGCAAAATATATTGTGTATATATTTGGAGTCTTTTTTCTTAGTTCCGTTTGGGAATGGCTAATTAAAAAAAAAAAAAAAACTTCTAATTTTATCTTTGTGAGAAGCAGTGAGAATCTTGCAGGCTCTGAAAAAATCTGTTTACAGGGTACAGGTGTATGAATGTACAACGGATGCACCCATGGTGTCCAGGGTTGCAAACAAATCAAAATTTTCGGAATTTTATGATTCGAATTCAATTATAAATATGAATTCAAAATTATGATATTTGATTAGATATTTGTAAATATTTGATTAAATAAATTTTATAATAATAGTTAGTATAATTATTACTATTATTATTATTATTATTTTAAGCTTGTAGATCATTAAAAAATTAATGACAAATAATAATTATTATTATTTCAAGAATGTAAGCCCATTATATGATAATCTAGATTCCACATGCACCTATCTTTCAAATTTTCACTCGGTTTATGGCCATAAATTAATCAAATATTTTTTGTTCAATTCGGTATTTGAATTTGATTACAAATATTCGATTCGATTATTATTCAAATATAAACACAAAATTATGATATTCAATTCAATTCATTTACTACCTTAATGATGTCTACTAATGTAGCATTTGTAGCTGCAGTTACGCAGTGTGATTCCTCTATTCCACCTGATGATGTGGGAATTGGGATACATGAACTTAAAATTATGGCGGTTTATTATATTACTTAAAAAAATAAAATCATATGTCAAATATTCAAATTGTATGACACCAAAAGTGGAGCAGATTATATTATTTTGTAGTTATGATCACATGATTCACATTGGTCTACGTATGAGTAGAATCTCACATAGTCATGATAACAAGTGCTACAATCTCTGTAATCATTGAAAGATGTAATTTGAGGGAAGCGAAGGAAGGATTTGAAATGATTTAACATGGTGGATTTCAAATCTCTCCTCAAGAATACTTAGATGAGAGTTATAGGTATACATTCATCTAAGCAGTAATAACATCTTTATGGATGATTTACGTAAGGGTTAAAAAAGTCACTATATTTATAAATAGGTTCAAAATATTTGCACAAAAGTACATTTTTTTCTGTACAATATTTATTTGTAAATATAGTAAATTTTTTGAACCTATATATAAGTCGCCCATATTTATAAGCATTGTAATTGAAAATTTACTTATATTTTTATTATAAAAACACCCTTATTAAATATAATAAAAATAAGAATGAGTTTTAGTAATAATAGAGTGGCTAAAATAATCTTGATACTCACCAGCCAGGCATTGTACATAAATGTCGTATACTTGGCAAAGAGCATTGACTATTTTATATATATATATATATTCTTAAATAATACTTCCTCCGTTTCAAAACTATTTTCAATTAGATACAAAATTTTATTATTGTATGAATAAAATAGCCTCAAATTATATTTTAATATTGTGTGAATACAAAAGTAATACACTATTTTCATATTTTAAATATTATGTGAATAAAGATAGCCTCAAATTATATAAGTATAGTTTTATATTATCGAATAAATTTATATATAAATATACAAGAAATCAAAATTTATTAATTCACATAATATAATCTATATTAAAAATATTTATTTAATAATTCCGCGTAATATGCGGGTTTACGTACTAGTATATATATATATATTCTTAAATAATACTCCCTCCGTTTCAAAACTATTTTCACATTTTCCTCATTTGGATGTCCCAATTCCTCTTTCACACACCTAAAATGAAACTTTTTACACTCACAAAAGTCAATAAAATACATATTTTTTAATTTTATTATTTAACTTTACATTCACATACTTATTTTTTCTTAATTTACGTGACTAGAAAGTAGTTTTAGTTAACATTTATTGACTATTTTTATTCAAACTGTTAAAATTAACAATATGCCCTTAGTTTGGCCCAATCTTTAAATTATTGCAAGGGTTTAATATGGACCAAAACGGATTCGGAATTCGGCCCAGGCCGGAAGGGCTGACCCACCCCCACCCCCACTTTTTCTTTTTCTTTTTTGAAAGAATATTGCCCTGCCCCTTATACGCCAAATAAGCGGGAAATTTTCAGATTTAAATGCAATCAAATTGAAGAGAAGAGAATTGCCTTCAGAATTCAATTCAGATATTGTTGCTTTTTCCACAGTATGGACAGGTCTTGTGTAAATTTCAGTGATCCGATTGGAGAGGCCATTTCTAGGGTTCGTTTTGCACCCACTTCGAACAATCTCCTTATTTCCTCGTGGGATTCGGTAAGTATACAACGCCATCCTGTTAAAACAATCACTCGTGCTCTGTATATCTGTTTGCGTGTATATTAATGTGATAATTTCGCAATTAAGAGTGGGTATATCTTATTCTCGAGTAGAATCTTCGGCTGTACGATGTAGATCAATGTGAGCTCAGATTTGAAGCTCCTACGGAAGGGGCAGCGCTGCTAGATTGTTGTTTTGAGAGTGAGTCTGTAGCTCTGAGTGCTAATTCCGATGGTTCCATTCTCAGGTACGCCATGGTTGCTGGTTGTTTAGAACATCTGTGTGCGTGGTTCTTTTTGCTGAATGTGTTTGAGAGCCAGTAGAAAATTCCGGTAGTTGTTTCTGGTAAGGCCTCAAATTAGAAGAAAATCACTACAAGACTATATAACACTTTTCAATTTATCCTCTTATACTGTAATTAACTACATAATGCTTGTCAATAGGGAAGGTAACTGAATTTCAAGTTGGTAGAGGGTAACTAAAGCTGAGAATCAAGCTTCACATGTAAAATATTGCTTGCGGCAGCTTAGAGAAAGCTCTCTTTATTTTTGTTTTATGACAATAAATAAATAAATATGGCATTAAGACTTCCACTGTGTTGCGCGGGGAACTAAATCCAAATGAATTTTATGCTATATTTTTAAATTTTAATTTCACACTAAAGTAGCTAGATTTTGAAGAATTTAGGATGAAAATGATAACTAGGGAAAGTGAAAGGCTGAAAGTACTTACTCAAGTGAGCTGGATATGTTTGCCACATTCTATGATGTTTCTCATTTTCTATCCATTCCTTAATTGAATAAATACAATCATCAACAAGTGTTTATAGTATAATTTAATGAAACTTTAAAGTGCAACAAAGCCGTAGATACTAGTATATAGTTTCTATTACATGCAGCTTAACTTGAAATACAGATTTTTTTTTCTTTTGTGAATCTGTCTGATTTTTAATAATTAATACGTTCACCATAGCTTTTGCTCTAACTAGATTAAGTGCCTTCTTGTTGAGCGTGCTTATTGACCATTCAATGTGAAACATAGTCTGACTCAGACCAGCATGTAGAAGTCATAAATCAGATATGTCCGACTAGTGGATCTTGAATCACTATATAACCTACCAATGTTCAAATATGTTTATTTAGCAACTCTTTTCTGGCTCACTAGACAATCTCTTCTGTATGTAATAGGATATGAGAGATTTATATATCTTTCCACACTTTCTCTTAGTAATTTTCAGTTCATATCCATTTAGTTCCTCCATGAAATGGCAATCAGTGACTTATTTGAACTGAAATTTCCTAGGTATGACATGCGTCTGGGAAACAGCAAAGCACTGGGAAATCATGATGACATAGCAACCTGTGTTGAGTATTCTGAAGAAACATGTAAGATATTGGTAGTATGTAATTCCACTCATCTTCGGCATAAAAATTGGGTATACAGTGATGCTGCTGCTTTTATTTTAATTTCTTGACCCTAAGCACATTTATGGCATGTTCCCTAGCATTTGACTAATATATTATATTGATTATTCTTTTAGTCCTGTTATTTTTCTTGAAGGGTTTTTGGTTGATTAGTGGAATTAGAATTTGGAAATTCATGGGATTTGTTAAGCGTCTGGATATGTGATTTAATGAATATAATGGAATTGCATATCATAAAATCTATTAGTGTGTTTTTTAAGTATAGCAGGTCATATTGACTATGGTCATAGAAATTTTCTCTTACAAATTGACTACATGGTAAATCAACTGAATATTTAAAATTTTAATAGTCTCTCCTTTTTTATATGTGCAGGTCAAGTTATCACTGCCGGTTGGGATAAAAAAGTCAGGTTGTGGGATGCAAGATCAGCTAGTTCGAGATGTTTGAATAATTTAGGCACGGAGGTCGAGTCTATGTCGCTTTCAGGGTTAAGTTTGATGGTTGCTCTGAATTCAGCTGTGCATGTATATGATCTGCGCTACTTAAGTGGATCTGTTCAAGTGAAAGAGCATGTCATGGACATCCGAATAAAATGTGTTCGCTCAAATTTAGATATAGAAGGTATTGCAGTAATAGCCCTGTTTTAATAATTGGTGTAGCAATATTCTATAGCTTGCTTTCTCTCAATCAGCCTGGCATTGATTGAACTTTCTGTAATTGATCACAGTAGTGATTATATATCACTTGTTGTCATGTGGCTAAAATTTTGGATAAATAATGTTGCTGCCAAATGTTTCACCACAACGTCACTTTCTGTAGATCATTTTGTAATATAACATCTGAGTTGATAAAATTATGGTGCTGGTTCATGCAGGATTCGTAGTTGGATCAGCTGATGGGAAGGTTTCTTTGAAATATCATGGTGAATCCAACAGAGAAAATGCTGGGTTAGTATAAGTTTGTGTAATTTAGTAATATCTTCTAATTAACCTCCTTTTCTTTTGCTTCCCTTTTTTCGCTTATATTAAAAAATTTCCTTAAATCTATAGTGATTCTTGAGTACTTAATGGTATTACTGGAGCTAGATTGATTTGATGCTGAAAACAGAACAGCCACTCAGATGGACACCAAAAGACCATCTTGATTATATCTTCTCAAGGGAAATAGTGCAATTAATCTGAGTGTTTATTCACATCTTGATGCGACCTAACTGAGATGTATACACATAGTCGATACTGAAGTTTTTGAACCACTTACTTTTTCACACTGAAATATTAACTGGAGACCTTTTAGTTAAGATCAAAGATCATACTGGCGCATCAAGCACTTCCTAATCATTTAACTTTTTCCAATTGTTTCAAAGATACATTTCACCTAAGTCATGTCTTTCTGCAGATATGCTTTCAAATGCTATCCAAAAAATAGTGGAAGACACCATGTTGGGACAGTAAACGACATTGCATTCAGCCCATCGTATGTGTCTCTTTCACATTTTTATCTTGCTGCAAGGACCTTTTGATCCAAATAACTATATCTTTTACCTTTTTCAGTGCACGTGGTATCATCGTTACTGGTGACAATGAGGGCTATGCCACAATATGGGATGTTCTGAATAGGAAACGATTGGTGGAGGTATAACTAATACTCACTTTTTTACAACGTTTAGTACATTTTGATGCGCTTGATAAAATTTATTTAACATTCAGCCTTAAACCTATTATCTCTCCTTGACTCGTATACTATTACACTATATTTGTTGGTATTTTATTGTCTATATGACATTCATAAATTCTAACTATGTTTCTCATAAACATCCTGCATCACTTTCAGCTGCCTAGATTTCCAAACAGTATTGCATCTCTGGATTACAATCACGCGGGACAGCTTTTGGCCATTGCTTCAAGCTACACTAACAAAGAGGCTAATGAAAGGTTTGTAGGTCGTCAGTTATGTTTCTTTAGATATTACGAATTCATTTCATCAGGTTATCGAGTTGAATGATCAGCATGTTGTATCTTCATGTTATCTGCTAATTGTGTTTTAGATAAGCTTTATTATTTATTTCCCCAAGTTATTACAAAGTGCACTATATAATTTACACACATTCCTTGTGTGACAGGGAAGAGCTGCCTCAGATATTTATTCACCACATCAACGATGAAGACATCAATTCGGCCCATACTAGTAGTTCAAAGAGGATGTAATTGCAACTTATGATCCCTAACATCTTCTTGCTTCAAATCTAGTGAGTTAAGATTCTCTATTACATTTTGATATTTTGAACGGTATAATTCATTAAGCATGTATATCATACTAAAGTTTTGATGACAGAGAAATTTATTTAAAACATGGTATCAAATTTATATCATAATACGATAATACTAATGTAAAGATATAGTTATATATATATATATTGGGCCTAAATGTGTATTTTATTTTTTAATAATTATAAATTTATTAATGATATGTAATCCTAAAAAACATTAACCACAATCTCACTAATTGCAAAATGAAAATAATTAATTGAAAAATGAGGCCATTATAATAAGAAATGATTATTATTTTATTGTACAATTTGAGTTATTATCTAAGTTATAAACTCATAAGTTTGTTAAATTGAGAAGAAGATTTATTACGTAAAAGAAAAGGAGGAATTGGAAGTTTTATTTTTAGTAGACTTCTAAATTATTTTATTTAAAATATATGTACACATAAATGAAAATAAATTTTGGTAAAACAGGGAGTATAATTCATGCTGTTCTAAAAATGAAAATGGTTGAATTACCATCATTCACGCAGCTTATAAAATGAAAATGAAAATACTTACAAAAAATCTGGTGTAAATAAACAACTAATCTGGTTTTTTAACCCTTTTCAGCTTAGGGGAGGGAAGCACATCATCGGAAAATATATATGTGATTCTCTTCCTCTGATCAGAACAGATATATGGATATAAATCTTCAATCTTCATTCAGCAAGCAAGATGGAGTCTCTTTCAAATGTTCCATGAGGGCTCGAAGCATTTGCAGGTCGAATTTCTTTGCCAATTCTTCATGGCCGATCTTCTGCGCACGCATCTTCACCATATGATATGCTTTAACCCCATCAACAGATCGATTTCAGCCTCGGTTAAAGAACAGAGCCATCTGACGTCATCTACGCCGAGAACACTACTTGAGTCCATTAACCGGCTCTGAAAATTACTCCGAGCGTCCGCCGTCGTTTCGGGATGGAGAATGAAATGCTAGGGTTTCACTGATTGGTGAACAACTCAATCCAATTCAATATGGGAAGTACTTACCTTAAATTGAACGAATGATGACTTTAGACACAGAAATTTGATTTTTGTTGAATGGAAGCAGCGCTGCTTTTGTGTGAATTAGGGATTTTTTGGGCTTTAATAAACAATGATGGATGGGTTTTGGATTTGTTTTCTAGAATTATTTTCGAAATTGAACACTTTTTTATAATTATAACAATTTATCCGTATATATTTATAATAAACATAATATTTTAATTGAAAAATAAATTTAATATGTTAAAATTTTAATTTTATCTTCAAATATATTGATATCAATTTGAAATTTATAGTTCACATGATCTTTTATTAATATATATTAATCTAAAATATATTTGTTATATTAGTTCTTCTTATTATATTATAAATAAATAGTGCTCCCACAATTCAATGCTTTTTATTTTGCTTTAAAATTACTATTTTCTATTTTATTATTATATACATTGTTGGTGGATTTTAGAAAGTGAGAAGATTAATGGCTGTTATATGTAGATAATCGCACCAAACAATAATCAAGATTAATGTGTTCTTGAGCTATGAAATAGAGAGAGAAAATGTGAGTTTAGAGAGAGAAAGTAGTATGTGTATTATGGAACTTAGAGAGAGAAAATACAAAGTGGTGAGGTGACACCTTATGAGCCTACTTGACTTTAGGTGCTGACAAGTGTCCTTGACACTTGTCCTTATTCACTACTATGCTACCTTTACATTGCTTCGTCCTACTACATCTCTACTTGTTTCTTATACAAC
>JAPKLY010000010.1:1520035-1535813 GCA_026898435.1 Prunella vulgaris
TTTACATTGCTTCGTCCTACTACATCTCTACTTGTTTCTTATACAACCGATGTCTATGCTTCGGACCTAGACGAGCTTCTATGCGAGCTTCACTGCCTTGTGTCATTTTGGAGCAATGTAGAGGTGGACTTCAACTTGGTCCTCCTAGAAAGGCGAGCTACCCTCAAAATGACAAGTTACCCCGCGAGCTTCTCTCTCTTGGGTTTGGTCAACCATTTGACTTGGTTGTAGGACATCCGGGCGAGCTTCTCTAGGTTGACTTTGATCAAAGCTGGAGACTTACCTCCTAAGTAGGTCGGCTATCTTCTTAGCCTTGGCCAATTAATCTCGTAGTTAACCTCGAGTAGTTCGCCTATTAACATACATTATTCTTTTTTTTTTTAACCATATCACTTATATTTTTTTGTTTTTCTTTAATCCGTTATTCAAAAATAACAAGCAACATATCATGACTGAGGGAGTAACAAATAATAATATTTTTTTATATTATATATGTTGATAGGCGAACTACTCGAGGTTAATTACGAGATTAATTGATCAGGGCTAAGAAGGTCGCCGACTTGCTTAGAAGATACGTCACTAGCTTTGACCGAAGTCAACATAGAGAAGCTCGCCTCGAGATGAAGGAAGCTCGCTCGGACGCCCTATGGTCAAGTCAAATGGTTGACCAAGACCAAGAGAGAGGAGCTCGCAGGGTAGCTCGCCCACTTATGGGGAAGCTCGCCCGTACCCAAGAAGACCAAGCTGAAATCCACCTCTACATTGCTCCGAAATGACACAAGGCAGTGAAGCTCGCCTAAGTCCAAAGCGTAGACATCAGTTGTATAAGAAGTAAGTAGTGATGTAGGAGGACAAAACAGTGTAAAGGTAGCATAGTAGTGAGTAAGGACAAGTGTCAAGGATACTTGTCAGCACCTAAAGCTAAGAAGGCTCATAAGGTGTCACCTCACACATGCAAACCTATAAATAGGTCTCTTGTACATCTTTCTCTCTCTAAGTTCCATAATACAAACACTATTTTCTCACTCTAAACTCTCATATTTTCTCTCTCTACACTCCAACTCAAGAACACAATATCTTGATTATGGTTTGGTGCAATTCCTAAGATGATTAACAACCATTAAATATATCATTAGTGAAATCCATCAACAATATATATTCAATTTTAACCATATAAATGAGTCAATTTTAATAATATAAGGGGTTGGATACTTGGCCCCTAAGGTCAAGACTATCGAACTATAGCCCACCTCTATATTTAAAACTTTAAAATTCCAATTTAGAGAAAATAATAGATAAAAAAAAGAATGAACACATTTTATCTGTTTTAAATTTTTAAAAACAACTTTTCAAATAATTATTTTTAATTTAAAAAAAAAAAATGTTGTAGAATTTTAAAATAGTACCCACCCTCATTTCCAATACTGCAATCACTATTAGCAATACTCTTAATTATATATTTATTTTAAAACAATAGTTTTTTTTTTTTGAAGGAAATTTAAAATAATAGTTTATCATGAAAAACAAATTTGTTTAATTCTCGACTAATCCTATTCATACGGCTGAGATTGGCATTTTTAAAACACTGCGTCGTATTAACGCAGACTTTGGAAGCAAATCACATCCGTCAATACCAATCTATGGTCTGTGATCATCAATTCTTTTATGTGAAAACCCTAAAATCTCCCTACCTCACTTGAAGAACTCAAATCCCCTGAATTTCTGTTGCATTGGCTCTTCGCCTCTTCCAAAGTCCTTTTTTGTTAAGCTGTTTCTTCCTTTTACAAGCGCCGGTGAGGATGTCCGACGAGGAGCATCACTTCGAGTCGAAGGCCGACGCCGGTGCATCCAAGACTTTTCCCCAACAGGCTGGGACTATTCGTAAGAATGGTTACATTGTCATCAAAAATCGCCCCTGCAAGGTTGATTTCATTATTTACTTTTCATTCCTGTGGATTTTGAGATCTGAATTTATTTTTCTCTCTGTGCAATTAAAGATTAATTTGACTTGGACTTTGTGATTCGAAACATATCATTTGTTTTCAACTTGTTTTTCGTTATCGCACTCTTTTTGAATTTTGATACGTGTAGAATAGATTCATAGTTTAGGCTTGATCTGCTTCCAGGTTGTGGTAAGTGTAGCTCGAAATCAATGGTTCTTGATGCATGGTAAAGTGGTTAAGTATCGTGGATTTCAATTAAAGTTAGTTGAAATGATGAAGAGAAAGATTTGTGGTAAGTTTGTTGCATGAGTTTGTAAGTTAATTATATAGCTAACATATTTCGATTTGCTAGTGCTAACTTTGACATATCATAACTCATAAAATTAAAGTTAGTTTGAGGTGTGTGGTTTGTTAGAGTATATAGCTAGCATAACAAACTCTCTGAAGAGTCAAGTAACAGCTCTGGAAGCTATCCTATAAAGCTTCAAAGTTGGAAAAAAAATCATATGAGTTGAAGACGAGTTTGAGGGTCTAAATCAGAAGACTTCAAAGTCAATTGTTTTCTATTTTTAGCGTTTTTCAGTCAATTTAGAGTGTAAAGGTTTCATGCACAAGATACTCTTTTTCTAAGCAATCATACTCTGTCTCTTTGTTCAAATATCAATAAAAGTGTGGTGCTTTTTCATAGTGGATATAGATCTTGTGATCAATCCACTCAATTCTTCCGATCTAACTTTTTTTCAGTTTGTTTCATCTTGTTTCATCCTTGTGTCATCTTACAAGTGTTGATTCCGCTTAGTTAGTGTAATTTGAGTTGAGTTTACACTGTGAATCACAACACACATACGGTTTTTTGTTTAATTTGTTCCGTGATTTATAAGTAGTGTATTTGATTCATGATTTCATAAAAAATCAGGAGTTTCTTCTATATTGTCATAAATACATAGTTTGTTTCCATTTATGATCTCTTGTTTTGCTTCAGGTTGTAGAAGTTTCAACCTCTAAAACTGGAAAGCACGGACATGCAAAATGCCATTTTGTTGCTATTGACATTTTCACCTCCAAGAAGCTCGAGGATATTGTTCCATCCTCCCACAACTGTGATGTATGCGTTTTATCATTTCAACCACTCTTTGACTTTAGCATGAAACTGTGTATGCATAGGATCATCTTTTATGACTTTAGCACTGCTCAGCTTTAGCATCAAACTCTCTGAAATTTCTTCTAAATTCAGGTGCCACATGTCACCCGTACCGACTACCAGCTTATCGACATCTCTGAGGATGGATTTGTATGTGACTCTTTTCTTTTTATTCAATTATTATTAACAATTAGTATTACAATTGTTGATGTCAAGTGAGATAAATTTTCATACCTGCTATTGTTGATTGAGCAGGTGAGTTTGCTGACTGACAATGGTAATACAAAGGACGATCTCAAGCTTCCAACTGACGAAAATCTGCTGACTCAGGTCTGTATATATTTCAACCTTATTCTTACTGTTATTATTATTTTGATAATTCATTAATCTGGGTCAAAAAACTTATAGATCAAGGATGGGTTTGCTGAGGGGAAGGATCTGGTTGTCAGTGTCATGTCAGCAATGGGAGAGGAGCAGATCAACGCCCTCAAGGATATTGGTCCCAAATAGTTTTCATTGGGATTGTGTGAGCATTTAAATGCTTTATATATATTTTTTAGTCTTTATGGGAGGTCAATAAGCCAATTTGTGATTCAGATTCGTTGACACTGAATTATTGTTGGTTTACAACTCGACTATTTAAGGGACCATTTTTTGTTACTGACCCATCTTTGTGGGAAGCTATCATGTTAATTTTTGAAACTTGTTTATTGAGTTGAGGTTAATTTTATTGGATGACTACTTTAAATTTGTTGTATTGCTTTTTAATTATGTGTAGTTTTTGCTCATATATTGGTCATGTGAAATTAGGATGTTTATGTGATTATTTTGAATGCCGATGTGAGAATGAAAGGTTTGATATTAGCGATGAATATATGCAATTGATGCATAGTGCACTCTGTTGATTGTTTTTACTGAAGAATTAAGTATGATTATACTGAAAAGTGAGAGATGATTACACTGAAAAGTTTACAACACAATTAATTTTTAGTGTAAACTTTTCAATTAATTAACCTTCAATTTTCAAAATAGTCAAATTTAACTTTTAATTGTAAACAACATTAATTATTGAATGAGTGCCCGTGTACATTAGATTTACTCCTATTTATTATTTAGTTATTTGGTTTGGTTTGGTATATATGTGTATATATATATATATATATATATATATATATATATATATCATATTCAGGTGAGGGTTTTCTTTTTCTATTATTATTATTATTATTATAAATTGCTAATTACTTTTGGTGTTAAAACAATTATATTATTATAATAAAAATAAATAATTTAGAAAAAGGTAATTTTAAAAAGTAATAATATAATTAATTTAGGTGGATTCGCACTTTCATTCCCCAAAATGATTGGAATGACTATTTGTCATTCCATAATTTTAGAATATTAAAGTACTATTCAGGTATCATTCCCCATGATGATACACCCTACTTTTATTTCATTTACTATACGGTCCGATTATACGTTCCTCTACTAAATATGTCCGCCTGTATAGTGTGGTCTATATTTCAATAAAATTGTGTTTAATATTTGTCGGGAAAATCTAAAAAATCTTTTGTGCATTTGACAGACAAATATTTATAGGAATTTAATAAATCTTTTGACAAAAGAATATATCGAACATGCAAATATGCAATGGATACATTACTAAGGTGAATGTATTTAATTAGTTTGAAATGGTATACAAACGTGCCCTATTTGATGGTGTTAGGCGTTTTAGCAGAATATGTGTGGAAAAATATTAATGAACAAAATATTAAATATTGTTCAAGCTCGATTAGGCTCGCGAGCCTCTCGAGCAGAGTATTTATAAACTTGAACTCGAGAACTACTTGAGTAGCTCGAGCTTGAACTCGACTCGAGTTCGATCTTTTTACGAGTCGAGCACGAGTAGATTGCGAGTCGGCTTGACTCATTTATTACCATCTTTTCCAAGGTACCACTTTTTGGCAAGTTGATTCAGACACTATTGCAAATGTTGAGTTGAAATCCTCAAATTTATTTATGCAAAAACGTTTTATGTGGTAAAAATATAATTATTTAGAACACAACCACAAGTTGTCTAAAAATGCAACAAGTGGATTGATGTAAAAAAGCGCCAATTTGAAGTTTGTGAACTTGATTGACGTCTTCATAGCCAAACTGAAGTTGCTAAGGATATTGAGCCAGCATTCTACTTGACAAGGCGGATGACTGTTCCAAGCCAGTCATCGGGTATATTTTGTTTCAATTGTCCTTTCAGAGCCCTCACCGAGTGATCCGTTGCTGCCTGCATTGGTGTGTCAACGAGTGTTCGTCTAGTTATGAAAAACCAAATTGCTTGGAACTGCATTTACCTTCACAATATACACATCAATCCCCAATTTAGCGATCATTGCAGCTTCGCCTATTTTCGTCGCCATGCCACCAGTTGTATCATGAGCAGCAACTGTTATCTCAACTGTAAAGATAATTACCAAAAGATATAAGAAAGTACAAGTAACATGGATTTAGTCGACAACATAGCAAGGTAAAATAACAAATCTTCCTCAATTTCAATTTAATCATTAATCGCTATATGATGTTCTTCGCATATAAGCATGTTACAGTTACTCAGTTAATCACATGTTTCCTTAAGTCTTGAAAAGGTGCCTATTCACTACCAACACATGAACATAATAAATATTCAAAGTACGGACATTTGGTTTAGTTTTCAATGAGAAAAGTAATGATTAGTATTTTGCTCTAATCTTAAAATAAGTGGGACAAAAAAATTTGTTGATTGAAAAATAATGGAGTGATTGAGGAGACATGAATGTACAAGGGAAGATAGTTAATCAAAATAGGGTAAAGCTTATTTTGAGTCGTACAAAGTATGATGAATGTGAATTAATTATATCTCATTCTAATTAACCACCACAATTTGTCACTCGTATTGACATTTCAATGAAATAATTTTTAACCAAATGCCTCCTAAGATATAATCATAGATTGCTTGGGACTTGAGAGGTATTCAATCGTTCACTGACCTTGCCTGCTCGTATCTTGTAGTTTGGGTTGCAACACTGACCAGCTCCCATCTTCATGCACAGCTGCATGTATTTTGTTTAATCAGTCATCCAAACTACAAAGATGCATACTATAATCTATCTAAAATGATTGGTCTCACCAATTTCCCGAAGAAGTAGGGCATCAGGATCTGTTGGAGGGCGGTCATATACCCCAAAAACATCTGTCTAATATCGAGCAGTGTATAGGAGAAACATGTATGTTCGCTGTACTTATATGTACACACAGGTTATAATAAAAGAATCTACTCAATAGTGAAGTTTTAATAATCAATATGAAAGGCAATTGGAAAAATTATAGATTGGTTGTAGATACGAGAAAAACAACAGAGTCAGGCCTGAATTTTTCTGCCAAATGACGAATGATTACATCCCCGCTTAATATAGTGCAACCCTGTCGAAGATTTGAGTGAATTAGTAACACGCTAAAATCAAGTTGATGACTTCGATACAGAAATGCCAAACCAGTGAATTATCCAGAACAGCATCCCCGTGCAAAACCTGGAATGCAAGAAGCAGCATCATTTTTTTATTGCATCTCATATCAAGAGGATAAAATATATCGAACAAAGAGAACATAGTATAGCAAGAATCAGAAAAAGAATTGGTGGCAAGTGATCCTCCAAGCTAGATCAAATCAGGATAGTCCAACCGAAGACTACAGAAACGTGAAGAACACATAATTGTAAAAGATGGCTTCCCAATGGTAGTGAAATATAATAGTCAATTACAAACTGAATTTCATTTATACTAATTAAATCTTGTGAAATTTAATATCTGTGAGAGCAGTACCTCTACTTCATGGCACAATATCACTATGTTTATTTTTAATTTCATTTGAGGGGGCATTGTGAGTCAAACACTAGACTACAGCCATTTATGGGTGAGTGATATCATTACTGGTGGCATTGTATCACTATAACTAAGACAAAGCTTTTCTATCCCATTAGACTGCTACTTTACATCAGTTCTGTGAACTTGATATCACAAAATTTCAAAATGAAAATCAGCTCACCACCAAAGAACACAAAGTTGGATCTTAATGATATCATTCACACTATTAAGAGTAAGTCTCAAAATCAATGTAAAATGAGATATAAAAGGAGAAAATAAATAGAATAGAAACATTCAAGAGCTGGGCTAAAAAGAAATATGCCTTGAAAGCACCTATATGTACTTTTCAATGTTAACTTTATACTTGCTTAAGTATTTAGACTTACAGGTACAAATCCAGCATCTATAGCCTTAACCACAGTCGAGGTATCCGCAACTGCTATCTGCAAAAATTCAATGTTCCATTTTCTAAGCTTTCATGACAAAGAATGATCTAGAAACAATAACCAGCCATAGTAAGACAAATTTCAATAAACTGATAACAGTCTTCTGGGGGATTTCTAACATTTCTTTCACATGTTGTCCAGCCACAAGAAAATGGAGACATTCCAATAGAAGGAATACCCTCTGTAGGAAGACATAAAAATATGTCAATGAGATGTAAATAGTCATTGTCCAGATAAGCATGAATACTATCTTCACGAAGTAGGAATTATCAGGTACCAGACATGAAAAATGTGATTTCAGTAGATCAGCAGAACATGATAGTTCAGGTACAAACTACTACGTAACATAAGCAAATTGCTGATAACATTACCAGCAAAACATGTAAAAACCTAGTACATACACACCCCTACTATCTCACCACTTCAAAGCTAAAATATCACAAGACTGATACAGAACTTATATTTCATAATTTTAAGTAGCTTTTTAGTGATACTGTGGAAGGATAAAAAACTTATGCCATAAATTGGATAAGTAGATCAGTTCATACCTCTTGCAAGTGCTCTGACAATTTCAAGATTAAGGGTTGTGACCTGAAATAATTGAAGAACATAATTCAAATTTTAAGGTGTTACATCATTGAAGGAACACAATAAATACTAAAAGGCATCTCCACTCCCAAAGACCAAATTCAAGCAAATTTGGAGTAAAGTGATCTTGTAAAAGTAGAATAAGAGTATTATTTTATATTGCATAATGATTCACCAGCATGTTATACTCTGATGCGATAATGGATTTTCTATACAATAATCAGAATAAAATGAAACTAGAAACAGCAGTCGAATACATAAGGTCTTACAGATATTCGTGTAGCTACAAAACCAGACTTGACAAGGGGTTTGCTCAATCCGCCCTTATGAACCCCCGACTTGCTTGCTTGAAAGTGGCCAAAAGAACCTAGAGACAGTGATGATGAGCTAGTGCATCTGTGAGAATTTCAGTGATCCCCTATTATACTTGCTAGAACTCTTTTCTTCTAGTGCAACATGTGAAATTTAAATGAACATTATCATGAATTTTATGGTTGGCACAGGTTTTTAACCTTGATAACAAAAGAATCTCAAAAATGTAAAATAACACTAAAATGGCGCATGAGAAAATTTGGAAGATTAAAAAAGAAAATACTATTCAAGCAACAGTTCAATGCTAATTGTACAGAATCATGCTATTAGAAGTCCTATGATTCTAAGCATTCTAATGTATCTCACTGGAAATGGTAATGTTCCAGATCTTTTCGGCCTGCATAAAGTTCTTAGTAATTTTCTACGATTTCAACCATGCTTGTCATTCAAACAATGTAACACGTCATTAACCATTGGAAGTGCGATAAAACAAGTCATAAGCAAGATGACAGCTTAACAAAGTAGTATAACATGCCAAGCAAAAATGTAAACCTGCGCCATGAACAACTATAAACTTTTTCGGGTCTGCTGCCAACTGATCGTCAAATTCATCAACAACATTTGGAATTTCCAAGGATCCCGGCTTCCTGCTCCAATCCATTCCATGAGATGGCCCCAGATTCATTCCTTGCCTCAGCTGTGATGAAACTATAGTAAGGTTGTCCTCATTTATCGTCTCCAATTCATTTTTACAGGTAATTGCAGAACCACCTGCATCTCAAACAAATAATAAAATAGCATTAATCTAAGCAATCCCACGAACTGAGCAAGTGAATATGCATTTTCACTCGTATATGAATTATCCAACACATAGGGGTTTAAATCTGAACGATGACCGATGAAACATTACTTAAATGACATTTTTTGCTCATATAATTCTTCCTCACTCAGTCCATGAATCCGGCGTACTCTTAAAACGCCATCAAGTGAATATAGTTTTTTAATATCATAAATCAAACAAATAATCTCAACTGAATGGTTAATGCGTTTAAAGCGCTAACAGGTCACATAATTAGGGAAATGCTAGTTAAGCACTAAACATAATTAAGAATTCGGATGAATTATCGAATCAATTAACCCAAGTTACTTATTTAGATTCCTCAGTCATACGCAGAGCTCACCGAGCTTGACGATGCAGTGGAGTTGAGTGGCGAGTTCGACGGCGGCGGAGTTTGTGGTGGTGGATTGGTGGTGCTGGTCCATTATCTTTTATTGACAACGACGCGATAGACAGATGCAGCGTTCCCACTACGGCTCCAGCAAAATTTCCCTCTGCCAAAACATAATTTATGTATTTTTGTACTATTAACTCTCACCTTTCCTGTACTGTGTGTGTTCATGAGTCTGAAAAAGAAAGACAAGGAAATTGGTTTTTAATCTGAAATTACACACTTAACCCTTTTTTTATTTATTTAAGGGGGCGTTTTGTTTCAAATTCACTAATTCAGTAATGTGAATGAAATTAATTTTCTTCTTTAAGCTTTTGTGGTTATACTAATAGTGGTGTTTGGTTTTTCTAAATAAGATATAATTCCAATGAATTGTATTGATTGCAATCCTAATTTTAAAATTATATGTATTTGGTATTTATAATTATTTTCTTAAAATTAATTTGATTTAATAATTTAGATCAAATTAACCATTTCTTGTAGGATTATTGTTGACAGAATTTATTAACGGTGTTTGTTTATGTGGCTTTTCAACATGTTAATTCTATCAAACAATAATCCAAGATTTTGTATTCTTGGATGTGATATGAGGAGGGAGAGTAGAGAGAGAAATATTGTAATGGGAGTTGTATTTATTTTCAGGATTGTAAGAATTGTGTGAATAGTACAAGAGAGGCCTTATTTATAGGTGTGCGAGTGTGAGACGGCACCTTACGAGCCTATATGGCTTCCGGTGTTGACGAGGGTCCGTAACCCTCGTCCTGGTCCCTTACACTGCTACCTATGTTGTGCCTCGTCCTACTACTATGCCTTAGACTAGATGGGCCTCATTAAAAACCTCGCCGTAAACCACCCTTGTGGATAAACCGGACGGAGGGAAAAAGAGCACACCATCAGAGTTCTACTCGACTGATAGGCGAGCTCGTCGGTGAGCTTCGGAGATGAGTCTAGGCAATTTGGGCGAGCTCCCTGGCGAGCTCTGGTGCCTTGTGTGGCCCACGGACGTTATGCGATGATGGAGCTCGGCGAGACCATCCCAGGGATAAATGGCGAGCTCTGAGCGAGCTCCGCTAGTAGGTTACCTCCATGTGGGCGACCTCCGCATCTTCCAGGATCCCGGTGGGTCCTGGCGACCTGTTAAGTTCGCCATATCAACAATTATGTTGAATTCGAACATCAGGCCAGGATTTAATCCTTGGCTCAAATCCTAAAAACCAAACACAATTTTATTTAAAATTAGAGATTTAATCCACACTAATCCTTGAAACAAAACACCCCCTTAGTGTTGTATTCTAATTTTTTAAAAAGTTACAAAAAAGAAAGTTATTATTTGTGGTATGTGGATTGATTGAGGAAGATGATTATAAGATGAGATGGAGAGATTGGGGTAATCAAATTGTTGTGATGATTATTTTATTTAAAAGAAAATCTAATATTATGTATTTCATTTGTTTTTATTATCTATAATAACTATTTATATATATCCTCATTCTTATTACCAAAATTTTTCATATTAAGCTACACCTAAGTTGCACTTTGATTGAAATTTCTCTCTTGTAGCACTTTGTTTCACTTAGGGTTAGGGACCATTTCATCAACTCTCTTGTAGCACTTTGTTTCACTTAGGGACCATTTCAGTATTTCTTTTGGATATTTATATTTCATTTATATTTAATTACACATTTATTCTTATTACATATCTATAGATCTATTTTTACATAAATATTAATCATATTAATTTTATCTTTTATATTAAATATATATTTTATTTAGTTAACTAAGTAGATAAAATATAAAATAACTTTAATTATATATATTTATATATATTAGAATATCATTAAATTGTATCTTTAAATATATATAAGGACTAGTTCATCTATATATATTGAATAACTTTTGTAATTTTTATGATATACTACCTCCGTCCCCCAAAAATTTGCTGTACTTTTGGGAGCACGACTTTTAAAAAAAAGTGTAATGAGTAAAATATGTATGGTGGAGATTGTGAGGTAAAGATTATAAAGGTGGAGATTTAAAGGAATATTTTCATTTTTTTTGTGTGCAAATTTTTATGGGACAAACTAAAAAGGAAAGTATGCAAATTTTTCTGGGACGGAAGTAGTATTTATTTTCATGAATTCTCAGCAAAGCGATAGTATTTATTTTTTATTTCAAAAAGATTCAAATTAAATGTCACCCCAAATATTTATTCTTTTATCATTTATGGTGAAAAACTAGAATTTAAGAGTATGCTATTCTAGAAATCTCTAAGTTAATGGATCAATATTCCATTAAAATGGATTCTTGTATTAATAGAATGATGAGATATGATCCCTTAATTAGCAACCGAATATTGAGTTTATTGAAAAAAAAAAAAAAAGGAATTTATCCAAACTACAAATTAAGTACTGTTTTCAACCTCTACAAAAAGTAAAAACACTTTCTTTCTTTTTTTTTAAAAAATTGTCTCTTACCAACTAAAAAAAGAACTTCTATACTTATTCGTAGAAGTTAAAAACATATCATAAGTCGGGTTTTAAATCTTACCAAATAAAACACACTTACAAGAGAAAAAATGGATACACACATATTTAAGCAAACTCTTGGTCATAGTCTCATAGATATCGACTGAATAGGATATATAACATATTATCTCATGTTTGCCAAAGTCATATGATATACAGGCTTAATGAATAAATCTATTATAAATTAATTACTCCCTCCATTAAAGACAAATTTATATGGATGATTTTCATATAGATTCAAGAAAGTTACTATATTAACAAATATGTTCAAAATATTTGTACAGAAGCACTTTTTTTTTCTGCACAGAAGCATATTTTTTTTCTGCACAGACAGCACCTATTTGTAAATATAGTGATTTTTTTGAACCTATATGTAAGTCACCCAATTTGTATTTTTAAAATTTTACATTTAATAAAAATATTTCTTAAATAGAATATATATATATATATATATATATAATTATGTGAATACACACATAATTAATATTTTATTTAGTGTACATATTTGTTTAGAATATTCAAATAAAAAAATATATACAAATTTATGTGAACGCATGAAGTACATTTTTTGTGGGTATCAATTCTTTAATGATTTAATCTACTGTAAACTAGTAGATTTTTTTTTTTCGTTATCATAAAATTGACTTTTAGAAATTTAAGTTTATTACTTCAAGTAATTCCAAGTCCTTAAATCTACTCCAGTCCACGCATATAGATTATTACAATAAATACATATTCTCATTAGCAAATATCTACTAATATTTCTCGCCCTCTAAACTAATTACAAAAGATACTCTAAAATAAAAAAATCAGATTGAAATACGTTGATTTTGTAATACACCTTATAAATAAAAATAATTATTTTAATTTTATACGAAATGTTATATTTCAACACCCAATCCAATTTTTTTTTTTTTAATAATATAATTTTACATATCACTCATAATACATTGAAAATATAATTCACATATAATACTTTTAACTTGATACAAATTATAATTCAATTATTGACAATTTAAGTGGAATCAAATTATTACACAAACATCATAGGGGAGCTTGATATGAAAATTCTTCAATGGTAATGAGAGTGATAATAAATGTATAGTAATTATAGTAGGTAATGAGAACAAATGAGATACACAACATTGATTTTCCTTCTAAATAAGGTAATCATTACCCTTATTGATTACCTCATCTCATCCTATAATCATCATCCTCAATCAATCACCCATATTACAATCAACAACTTTCTATTTTATCAATTTATTTCAAAATTAAGCACAATATATATTAATAATATAACTACCATGAACACAAACTATCATTCAACATATATATAAGGATAAAGAAGAAAAATAAAATTTCATTTTTATTTCCATTGAAAAATTTGAAACAAACACCCCTTATTTATCGGATGTTTAATTGACTCTTTGAGGTTATCACCGGTCCTCGTGCCCTACACGTAATCACATACTAAATTCAACGTACGCTTCCGACTTTGATGGCTACCCTAATTTAATTTATGTGTTTTTTTCCATATTTATTTAATTACTATCAAAGTCGTTTTCACGTTCCAATCACCATTTCCATTTTATTGTTTTTCTTAATAACACATTTATACGTTAAATGGGTTTGTCACGAAATATAATTTCTATACATCATTTTTCTCCTACATATCAAATCGTTTCTTCTTATATGCTAATACAAAATTTTGTATCATTATATATGAAATTAATGTAATACTTTTATATTTTTTCTAATATTCAAATTAAAAAATATAATAAATATTTATAAAAGTATCAATGTTTTATAAACTAAGTTTGTCACATAAAAGTTTTTATGTTAGAATGCATGCTTTATTCATTTTATTACATTGATATCACATTTTGGACGGCATTTTTTATTAATTTTTATTTTTAATTGATATTGAGTAACTATATTTTCTTATTAAATAGTTGCATAAATAAATATTACTTTCACTAGCCTTATTTCTATGTTATCTAATAGTATGTACAATTTTTTCTCAAATACAACCACTTTATCTTTAAAGTTTAAACACTAAAAATAATCACTTCATTAAAATTAGAACTTACAATATGTATTACTTTTTAAAAAAAAAAAATTAGTGTCTAGTCCTCTGGCCACACTTTTTGAAGGGGAGTACTACTTTTAGCTAGATTATTGTCCGCCTAGTTAATTGATTGCGTTTAATTAGATTATAAATGATTTTACCAGTGTGTTGAGTTAAAATGGAGGCCCACAATTAAGACATGAAAGTAAATTTGCTATTAATAGTAGTGAAAAATGTTAGGTGAGTAGTACCGTGTTTGGACACCTACAAACAACACCTATGTAATGTAATGAATGTTGTGAGAATCCAAATGCACGTGAGAAAGTCTATTTATTAGTCGGCCCCAAACCAAACAGTCCTTCCTCTATATTCTGTTCCAAACGGCCAACCTCGTCCCTTCGGGGACATCCGATAATATATTTTTATTAAAATAATATTTAAAAAAAAAATACTATATGAAATTTCTGAGGTCTAAATTCTTTTGGAACGGATGAAGTACAATTTTTATCTAAGTATATCCTATCAAATAACTTTACTTTATAAAATTAATACCCCTCTACTCATGAATTTTTTTCCACTTCATATTTGGCATTAGATTTAATAAAAATTAGTATTATATTAAAATGATAGATAAAGTAAGAAAAAATGAGAGTATTGTGGGGCTCAAATTTTTATTGTGGGTATAAATTGTTTTCAAATAATGAAATAGGAAAAAGTTTTATGGAAAAAAAAAAAAAGTGAAAAATAATTTGGTGAAAAAAATGAGTATTAAATTTATAACAACTGTTTAATTATGAAAGACTAGCACATATGTATGTTTGGTAAGAGATGGTGGTGGATGAGATGAAAATGGAAAGGGTAATCCTACGAATAAAACGATGTTTGATTAAATATGAAGAAATAGGATTTGATAAAAATTTATATCACATCAATATGATGTTATATTATTTTATTGTTGCTAGTTAGCGTGGTAATGATTGTGATAGTAAGTAAGTGTTATTTTATTATTAAATAAACGGGTAAAATAAAAATAGGAGAGAGAATATGTAGGTGAATAAATATGTGATGATATGATTGTAAGTAATTTTACGAAAATATTAATATAAATATATAATAAGTACATCATCCATTCCATAGCAACTTGCATGGGGGAGAAACACACATATTAAAAAAATAATAGAATAAAGTAAAAAAAAAAAATTTGAGTAGGGATGGCAATGGGGCGGGTTCAAATCTGGACCCGCCACGAACCCGTCCCTTAGGGCCGGGTAAAAACCCGGTCAAACTGGTTGCGGGACGGGTTTGGACCCGTTTGACCAAAAACCCGCCTGGTTTGGGACGGGTATTGGTATTAGGTGGACCCGCCCCGTATATATGTATATGTTGATAGAATTTAATAATCGTGTTTGTTATGTGGCTAGTTATAACATGTTAATTCTATCAAACAATAATCCAAGGATTTGTGTTCTTGGATATAATATGAGAAGGGAGAGTAGAGAGTTTAGAGAGAGAAATATTGCAATGGGTACTGTATTGATTTTCAGAAAATTGTGTGAATAGTACAAGAGAGGTCTTATTTATAGGTGTATGAGTGTGAGATGGCACCTTACGAGCCTATGTGGCTTCC
>JAPKLY010000010.1:1543288-1625125 GCA_026898435.1 Prunella vulgaris
CAGATTTTGCCTAATTGTAACACGTCTTTGCCCAAATTGTAACATACATGGGAGCGAAAAAACCTGGAACTACAAGTTGCGCGAATTTTGGAAAAAAATGTCCAAATCTGATCCGACCCGGTTTAGATCCGCGAATTTTTCAAAAATGAATATTTCTACGGTAGAAATTTCTACACAAGTGTTGCTCAGGTATAAAATGTGAAGGTTTATCAAAATAAAATAAGTCGATATTGATATAATCGATTGGTAACGTGACAATGCATGACATCAAATCAGTTGATATTGTTAAGACCTACTGGTATATGGGATAAAACTATAATGAATTGGCTTCCATTTGCTACTTGTTTTGGAATTTTTTGAATTTTTTTTAATAAGTAATAAATTTTTGAAAGATTGTGACAAAATATCTTCTTTTCCATGTTGAATTTTTGGTGTTTTTTAATCAAATTTAGATTTTATAATTTATTTTGATAAAATACTACATGAACTTTTTATTTGTATATGATTTATTTAATGATTTTTACAAGATAAAATTATTTGTAACGCTGCATACAACTAAGAAACAATTGTGAACTTTTGAAATAGCATGATACATTTTAGAAATAAACCTAGAACTCATTCTGCTTAAACCAAATGACGCGAAACAAATTTTATATGTGCTATAAATTTCAATATGGATATAATATATAAATTCTATAATTTTTAGATGTGTTTTAATATTTATAAAAAATACTCAAACCTAGAGTACATGTAGTCAAGTAAATATTTTCAAGTAGGACAATCTCATACCTGGACTACACATACTCTAAGTTTGAGTATTTTTTTTAAATACTAAAATATATTTAAAAATTATAAGATTTATATACTAGATAATTAAAATCATGAAATAAAAATATCCATGGAGTAATTTATCAATTTTTTTATAAAATCTATAATTAATCTGAAAAATATTAGAAATTTCGTAACACATGGAAAAAATGATATTTCGTTACATTTTTCTTTAAAAATTCATAAAATGGTGACAAATGAAAACTAATTCGTTCTAATTTCATGCCATATCACTAGTCGATTGTAGCAATTTTGACTAACTTTTTGCCCTGCAATGCCACGTCACCAGTCAGTTGTATCAAGATCGAATGATTACATATTGATAAACCCCCACATTTTCTTCCTATATCCTATATTCATTTTCAAAATATCACTATTTAAATAAAATTAATTATCTTAAATTTCGTGTAAAGAACAAAATAATAAATGAGTGTGAGATGAATAGACAAGATAAGGTGAATATTAAGTATAGAAAAATTAAGAAATTTTAAATTGTCCATGGATATAGTATTTACAAGTAAACAGAGATATGCACACGCTCTTTATACTTGATAAACACTTTTATGTAAATTTGCAAATCTTTCTACTAGAGTCAGCCCAATCTCTTCGCATCATATATAGGGAAATTTTGGCAATTCTAAACAATTTTTTCGAAACTTTACTTTGAATTTAATTAGAGCATTTTTTTTTTTTTTTTAATAGAAATGTGAATGGATTTATTTTTACTCTCTTTTATAAATATATTGGATGAATAATTATTTTTATAGTAGTTATATTACCAGTGTTTTGATATATTAATAATTAATAATTGTTGTGCTCTAATTTAAAATAAAATAAAATAATTAATTATGGTATAAAAGAAAACGCTTGACGATAATGATTTTAAGTAGAAACAAAAATAAAAAAATAGGTTAATGATTATTTCATTTAAAAATAATAATTTTCTGAATATTTTTTAATATTATCAAGTATATGTATATACTTATTATATATATATATATATATTTTTGTTTTTATCTCATCTCATCTCTATTGAATTTTTTTTCAAACTATTCTTCATATAGCCGTACACAAGCAACTGGAATCATTTTGTTTTTGGCTTGTATCACTTAAGACAAATTATTCATAATCAAATTTGAATTAAATATTGATTACTTTATTTTATAATTATAGTACTTTGTTTAGTTGCACTTATTAAATTCGGAACAAGAAATCCAAATGGAAAGTTATGTTAAAACTTAAAAGCATGACGACGACTTTTCATTCAAAGTTCCAGAATATGGAATTTTAAGAAATTGTGCAAAGCTCCAACAAATTTCAGAAAATAGAATTTCCAAAAAAATCAAATTACGTGCTCCAGCAAAATCTGATGGGTGAAAATAAATCGGGAATCACGCCGCCGGAGAGTTCGATAGGAAGCTTGTTTACGGGTGTGAGCCCGGGTCCGATGACCATGGTTTCAAGCTTGTTTCCGGAAAATGACTCTGACAATGACTACCGCACGTTTTCTCAGCTTCTTTCCGGCGCCGGGTCTCCGGCGGCTGTGCCCAGCGGCTGGCAGAATCTTGCTCCGGCGAGTAGCGGCGACGGGAATGTGGAGTTTATATTTCAACAGAATCGGCCGGCGGGGTTAGTGGTGTCGCAGCAGCCGGGAATGTTTACAATTCCGCCCGGATTGAGTCCGGCTAGCTTGCTCGATTCGCCGACTTTTATAGCATCTTCACAGGTATATTATGAAGGCCTCTCTCTCATTTCATGTGTGTGTGCTTCGGTATATTGACTGTGCATGTGTTTTTGTTGATAGAATGGAGAAATTGAAATGAAAAAACTTTAAATCTGGTAGAAATTATATCTGCTACGTGCTAAGCAAAAATGGAGATTATATGCGCTTTGATTGGAAATCGTAAAGCAGCTTCGTAGTTGTTTTCATTTTGTCCTCCTTTTCTCTGGATATCGGTTCTTAAAAGCTGCAACTCTTTATAATTCGTACTAATCCACCCCTGATGGTGGCGGTGATTATTTTGATTCGATGATCTGTCCTAGAACCCTCCATAACTCTTTGTAATTGAATTCTATATGAGACTTCCACATTATTCAAGATACAAAAGCATATGGGCTTCGTTAGGGGAATTGAGTTGGGGTAAAGTGCAAATCTCCAAGTGCACATCACATTCTGCAAGATTTGGCTCAAAAATTCAAGTGGATAGCTATACATACTGGTTTGGTATGCAATTCTAGTAGAATCTTCTTGTTCGGTTCTCTTCCACTGCGGATTTATACATTGCATTATGGTCAAGGAGTCAAAAGTTTATCACGGTGATAGGTCGGTTTTGGACTTGCAAAAGAATTTGTTAGTTATCTCTGTGAATTTGGTTGTGCTTCTGAAGAGTTTGTCGTTTTGCTTCTTTGTTCGATTTCTTTTTTTAACCTTTAGATGTCATTGATACAATCCTTGATATTGTTGATGAGTAGTTGTTTCCTACGCAAGTGCTTTCTTTTTGTTTTCATTTCTCTGGATGATTGATGATGTGCAATGAAACTGGCATTTGTTTTGAGCAACCGTGGGGCAACTATAAGGATAGATGATTTGGCATGAAACCATAGAATGATCCTTCCATTTTCATCTGAACTATGTAGAAATTTCGGAAGTTCTCTAGTTCTTATGTCATTTTAGAGCTTAATATATCTGTGCAAGTTTAGTTTAGTGTCTTGCAAGTGTCATAAGCTTTCTTCCCAGAAAAAAACTTGTATGAACCTGGTTCACAAAGTGTTGCTTTCTTCCCAACATTTCTAAACTTGATCTTGATATTGTTACTTGAAATAGGGTCCATTAGGGATATCCCATCGAAATTTCCTTGCTCAGATGACGGCTCAGGCACAGATGCATATGCACTCTGAATATCCATCTCTATCAGCAGCTCCTCCTGCATCTATTCAACGGCTGCAACCTCATTTTCGGACTGTTCCTTTGCAACAAAATGTGCCTCCTCCTAGTCAAAATCGTAATATCATTAAAGAGTCATCTGAGGTCTCTCACTCTGAACAGAAATACCAACATCCTGCCTTAATTGTTGATAAACCTGCAAATGATGGTTACAACTGGAGGAAGTATGGGCAGAAGCATGTGAAGGGAAGTGAGTATCCTCGAAGCTATTACAAATGTACTCAACCAAAGTGTCCGGTCAAGAAGAAAGTTGAACGCTCTCTTGATGGTCAGATAACAGAGATTATATATAAAGGCCAGCACAATCATCCCCAACCCAGTAAGAGAGTTAAAGATAACCACGATGGAGCTGTAAATCATAACTCTGAATTTGACCAAGAATCTAGCCATGTTACACCTGAACATATATCAGGATCGAGTGACAGTGAAGAAGTGGCTGATGCTGAAATTCGTGTAAATGAGGATGAACCCGAATCCAAGAGAAGGTAATACTAGTCTGAAGCCTGCCAATAAATCGATCTTTGTGCGTCTTCTAATTGAGCATTTCATGTTTAAACAACAGGAATATTGAGGTTCTGACCTCAGGTCAGGCATCATCATCTCATCATACTGTTACAGAGCCTAGGATCATTGTTCAGACGACGAGTGAAGTTGACCTCTTGGATGATGGCTATAGATGGCGAAAATACGGCCAGAAAGTCGTTAAGGGGAACCCTCACCCAAGGTGAAAATTTTTGCCCTCATTGTTGTTAAATTGGGCACTTGGTTCTTAATTCTTTGATGAGAATGATAATGGAAATATAAAGGGTAATTGTGATAGTTAATGAGAATAAAAAATGACTCATTCTTCTTTATCACATGATAATGCAACTCAAAATAAATACAAGTTATAACGGTTATTCCTCAATCATCCCTCTGTTCCTCAACAAACAATTATTTTTTGTCTGAACTTTGTATGGAGGTTAGAGGGACACAATAACATATAACCATCATTCTAAATGTTATTCACAATTTGATGATTCCAATTACTATTCACACTGAAGAATTTGAATCAGGCACCCTCTGATTGAGACTTCTCACTGTTTGATTGTTTATATATTTATTTTGCAGAAGCTACTACAAATGCACTAACCAAGGCTGCAATGTCCGAAAACATGTGGAAAGGGCTGCAAGTGATGTGAAAGCTGTCATAACAGCGTATGAGGGAAAGCACAACCATGATGTCCCTGCTGCTAGGACGAGCAGCCATAGTGCTGCAAATGCTGCATCACAGTTGAGACCACAAAATACAGTATTTGATCAACAAATGGGAAGTAACAGATTCGAACATGTGAACAACGAGCAGCAGTCTATGGCTCTTCCCCGTTTCAAGGAAGAACAGATAACATAGTTATCTCATAAAGTGACCAGGTGACTGTGTGGAGACCTGTTTTATTGTTTGTTTGAGCTGTGATTTTGATCCAAAATATATATTGACTTGAAAAAAAAAACATACGAAGGTTAGGAAGTAGGATATACACATCACTGTCACCATTAGATACAGGATACTGAATTGCTGTTTGTTTGTATATTCTTTGTGAGATGTCTGTGTTTGAAAAATAAAGGTGGATAGAATGATACTATTTAATTTTTGAGAGTGATTTGTTGTAATTAAAAGTTTATTTTTCTTTGCTTACAGCGAAGTGAAAAAGTGAGACAGGATATTATTATTTTGTGATAAATAAGAGTATTCGGCATTCTTTTTATAGTTTAAGGTTTGTCTAAATGAAGTAAGTTTTGGACTTTTTTCCTCCACCCCCATCT
Source organism: Prunella vulgaris (assembly GCA_026898435.1). Classification (NCBI taxonomy): domain Eukaryota; kingdom Viridiplantae; phylum Streptophyta; class Magnoliopsida; order Lamiales; family Lamiaceae; genus Prunella; species Prunella vulgaris. The sequence goes on from JAPKLY010000010.1 coordinate 1,548,864, forward strand.
CATAAACCCACCAAAATCATCAGTTTTCAAATGAATGCATTGTCTATAGATAATCATCCATCACTTTTAGTTGCAAGAATTGGCATCGTATCTGCCCAATATTGACGAGATCAATGCAGTTCAGTCGTACACAGCACAGAAGTTTCTCAAGCAGTTCTTCAGGCGTTTACTGGATTTTAAGCCTCATTCTACGGGTAGCTGTTTCCGTCTCGTCCCCGATAAATCTGTGAACACAGCGCAACAGACATAGAAACTATTGTGAAGTCTCGGACACATTGAAGTAGGCTCATCCCTTTCCCTTCGCCATCTCCACGAAACGCAGAAGCAGGATAAGTAGGAAGTTGCCATTTAAAAGAGAGAACATGAATAAATGTTGCATGCAGTTGCCACTATGGCGATCCCTTCGATCTTCAAATAATAATTTACTAATCTAGAAGAATGACTATTGCATAAATACATATTTGTGGTTATTTTCATGTTATACGTCTTAAAAATCTCCATTGCAATTTTCATCTCATGTGTTTAAAAAAATCTTTTCTTGAAGATGGCTTTGAAATCTTATGAAGCCTAAAGATTAATATACTACTTGTTTGGAATAAGGTTGTGTGGTTACAATAGGTTAGAATTTTTATTTATAGTGTCTTAAGCTTTAAAGATTATCCACAATCTTCATTTTAGAGTTTACTTACAATAATTGGTCTAAGTGATAAGAAGATTTAATTTTATATTTAATGCTATTATATTTGAGTAAGTCTCTTGTGCACCAGCTGTACCGTGTAATTCAAGTGTATTTTTAAAAAATTACACTATTTATTATTGAAAAATTGCACAAATTATTACTAAAAAATTATACAATTAAAAATACATTTTTCAATAATAACATGTGCGACTTTTAGGTAGTATTTTGTGTAACTTTTTGAAAATAAACTTGAGTTACACGGTGCACCTGGTGCATACAATACTAAAACATTATATTTTGATGTTAATCTTCAATCTAGCGTGCATATTATGAAAATACACTCAAATTTCAATAGATTCCAATTTATTGTAATTTTTAAATATATTATGGTATTTCACATCGTAAAATCAGTAAAAGTTTCTAATAAAATTGAAATAGAGCAAATATATGGAACTTTTGGACAGGTAAATTCTCACATTCTTACACAATTATTCTTAATAGTAAACAGAAAATATTATTTAAGATAAATAAATAACAGTAATGACCAACTAATTTAACAATATGATTATATTTATGCCCTTAAGAACAAAATTTAAATTAATTAGTAAATAATTTTCTAGCATAATGCTGAGTGTTTGCTTATAGGGTTATATTTCTAAATGTTTGATGTAGCAATCAATTAAATTTCTCTTTAATTATACAAAGTTTTAATTTTATTTATTTATTACTATTATTTGCTATTTTCGCTGTTTTATTAGAATATCACGGTTCACGGATATCACTCGGTAAATCTTATGAATTTAGATGAAATATTTTTCATTTCACCTCTGTCCCTTATCCCTGTGTCGATTTTTCTGGCGACACTATCACCAAATGGCCTCCACAGCGAACTCAAACTTCACACTCTTCTCCACCTCCTCCACCACCTCCGCCTCCCGCACTCTCCGCCGTGTCACCACCATCCGCTGCGGCCCACGGGGTAATCGTGGCCCTCTGGTAAAAGGGCGAATCCTAAGCACCGAAGCCATCCAAGCTATCCAAGCCCTGAAACGGGCATACAAAATCGACCCGACGAATCTTCCGATTCATCAACTCTCCCGTTTAATCAAATCCGATCTCACCGCCGCAATGAAGGAGCTCCTCCGCCAGGACCAATGCGTCCTCGCCGCTAGAGTCTTCTCCACCATCCATTCGGAATACGGCGCCGATCTCGAAATGTACGCAGAAATGGCCGTCGCCCTGGCTAGGAATGGATTAACGGCGGAGATTGATTTGTTGGTCGATGAGATGGAGAAGGGGGGAAGGATCGTGTGCGACGAGAGCAGGGGATTGATTAGGTTGGTGAAGGCGGTGATTGTTGCCGGAAGGAAGGAATCAACGGTGAAAATGTATGGGATGATAAAGAGGGATTCGTCTTATGAAATGGATGAGTATCTGGGGAGGGTTTTGAGCAGGGGGTTGAGGAGGTTTGGGGAGGAGAAATTGGCCGACGAGATTGATTTGGAATTGGGGAGATTGTATAAGGGTATCTTCGTGAAACCATGACTGCATATATTGTGAAACATTGAACTTCTTCTCCCGCTGCTGCTGTGCCAACGTTTGGACGAACACCTTGCTTCATTCGCAAGTTCTTCACATCCATATTATGAAGGCGTCTCTCACATTCCATGTATGTATTTTTTTTTTTTTTGGGATAATCAGTGCTATTTTGTGCATATGTTTTGTATGTCGATGGAATGGGAAAATTGGTTGCCGCTGATTTCAAATTTTGAAATCTTTGCTGTTTGATTGTTTCGATAATTATAATACAGCTCTAGTTCAAAAAATATTAAAGAAAAAAGTTATTGATTGAGATGATGATCATACGAAGGATGTAGTCACATAACACATAACATGGTTAAGTAACTCCAAAGAATGTGGGTAGGAGATCAGTTGTCTTGTTACTTTGAAGTATACATTTTGACTTGACAAAAACATATGAAAGATAGGAAGTAGGATATGCACCTCACTGTCGCCATTAAATACAGGAGCTGAGTTTTTTTGTATATTCTGTGTTTGAAAGTTAAGATGGATAGAGTGAGATTGTTTCATTCTTTGTAATCCTCAACTGCAACGATTTTCTGTTATTAAAAATTTGTCGATTTTTATTTGCAAATTCTGAATTGAAATTTGAAATGTGAGATGGGATATCAGTATTTTGTACTAAGCTTTTTTTTTTATGTAGTTTAAATTTTGTCTAAATGAAGTAAAATTTAGGAACTAGTTTTACCAAAATTAATCCAACAATCAAGAAATCTCAACTTGGTTACTCCCAAAAAAGAAACTGAATGAAGCATTTTGAGTTAAAAAATAAAATTATGAGACTCAACAACACAAGGTGAGTTTTTACTTTTTACTCGAGAAAAATGAAAGACTCTACAAATCAATACATGAATCAACTCTTCTGCTTATTCCTATTCTCCTCCACCCCATCTCATAAACCCTCCCCAAAATCATCGATTTTTAATGCATTCTCGAGGCGCAAATCTTTGTCTTCCCAATCATTCAACACTTTTAGTTACAAGAATCGGCATCTGGCCAAGATTCACAAAATCAATTTTGTTCAGTCGTACACAGCACAAAACTTTCTCCGGCACTTCTTCAGGCATTTGCGCCTGAATTGTTAGTCCCAGATCAATGATCCCATGTTTCAATCGCCCTCTAAATGCTTCGAATCCTTTCCTAGAAATATAGCTGAACCGATGGACATCAAGGTCGATTTCAAAGTAATTTGGTCCCTGACACCACAAGAAACATCAACACATCACACATACTCATCCTTAACGTTTGCTGTACTACATGTGAGACGAACATACCTTGTAAAATGTATGCTGTGGGCGCGAAAGCACAGGCTTATCTTTGTATGCCTGTAAAAGCTTTCTTTCTGTAGAGCTTAAACCAAGTTCTTCAGGATTTACTTGATTTACCATGATTTTAAGCCTCTCTCTATATGGCACCACAGTTTCCTTTGCGAAACATTTCACTGTTTCCATCTCGTTTGCAAAAAACCTCTACCAACAGATCAAGAGAAGGCACAACAGAGACATAATCGGAATGTTAAGGCTTTCACAAAACAAGTAACATGAACATTAACATTATTAATGCAAGTCTAGTAACCATATTGAGTACCTTTAAAGTGTCCAAATATTTTGACGAAGTCTCTGGACTGAAATTTTCTGACACCTTGAAGTATACCACAAGGCTCATACCTTCCCCATCGCTATCTCCACGGAACACAGAAGCAGGATAAGTAGGAAGCTGCCATTAAAAATATTTTGCATGAAATTTCTCAGCTTGCACCTATAGTGATTTGTATTGCAGTTTATCTAATTTGAGTACCTGTATATTGACAATTAGTAAGGACGGCACTTGAAGGTGTGATTCAACACAGGGAAGTTTAATGTGCTGTGCTATATGATGTATCTTCTTGGAGCAGGCGAATAAGTCGACCCCAGTAGGTACGTATGGGCTATAGTTAGCAGCAGGGCATTTCTTCTTATCTCTGCTCAACAAAATATTACATAAAGATTCAAAATATAAGCGTATGATCATGAATAGTAACTAGGATACATGCCTGAAATAATTTTCTCCTCGTAGCTTAAATGCAGAAGGCAAAACGGGACACCAGCAACCTTTTTCTGGCCTATCTTCCATTGACAAGGGTATAAGGAGGCCACCTCTTGGATTGTGTGAATATTTTTCAGACGAATCTGTAGAAATACTCGTATTTTGACCATTCTCTTAGATCAAGCGTGCGCTAAGTGAAATGGTAATCACTAGAAAGAATTCGAGGCTAATGCTAATCTAACTTTCTACTCACAGAAATCAGCTGGAACATCTCCATCATGAGGAAAAACTTGAGCTAGGTGAGAATCGAGCTTTGCACGACAGGGATATCTCTCATCAGCTTTTGTCGAATCGAGACTTTGTGTCTCCATTGCTGGGTACACAAAGTCTGGGATACATTCATAATCAAAGTTCAAGGTATCTTTAGTTTTATCAAGGTTTGTCGTTTGGATATGTAATGTGCTCTCAGTAAGATTATCCAAGATTGTGAATCCATCTGAAAGCAAAGGTAAAAACCACAAAAAGATAAATTACTCTGCAGGCAGTAAAAGATTAGTAGCTAAATGTAGACAATATCTAAATCACCTCCAACAGTGCTAACAAAGTCTTCTTCAGAATCAGAATCAAGGACACTCATTGAGTCGAACCACTGTTCCTCTCGCGATATTTCTGCTCAAACGACGAAAAGAACACCTAATATAAGCTAAGACCGCTATTTGTTTGCAGATAACAAGATATTCTAAATGATCACGGTGAAAAGAAGCAAAGAGTTGAGCAGAGGGACCCTACTGTTTTCAACAACTTGGTTATGGCTCGAGTGCACCTCGGACCTTCTAGAAACTGTTGGCTCGCTGAGAAAAACAATCTCTCCGCCAGAAACTTCCTCGTGCACAGGGTTGTCCGCAGGTGCAATTGTACTCGACGGAGCTATCTTTCTCCGAAGTTTGAATGGCCTGTAAGTGTACTTCACCTTCCTCTTATTCGATTTCGAGATGCAGCCACCCATGGCGTTTCATGAATCCCAAAAAACCTGAGGGATGCTCCTCATATTATGTATCAACCTCAATGGATGAACTGGAAGCAAATTAACATGCCAAATGAATCAATCAAAGGATTAGTAGATACAAACAGATAGAATAGATTATGATACATCATACATGAGAGTGCTGAAATTTTTGACCAAAACTCATCAATAATATCAAGAACTCCGTGATCAAAGAATCCGGAGACACCAAAATTTAAAGATTGAAAAACATATCAAGAATTATTACAACAAAGATCATCAGATTAGAACCCTTTTCAAACATCAATTATTTATAGCAAAAACCAAATGAATCAAATCGAATCACCTCGAAACGAGCTGATAGTATGATGAACACGATGAAGCAAAACCAAGTATATGCTTCAAAAACAAAAGCTTTATACTGCAAGATGGCCTAATTACACACTTGGTGAAGATGTCCCTTTGTATCAAAATTATCTGCACAAAGAATTCATACCTAAAACGATGAATTTTGTTTGGAGAAAAAACAAAGACTTTTTAGTGGATGAATATCAAACATTTATGAAGTCCAATAGCCTAATTTTGACCAGAAATCTAGAAGATGATAATTGTATTTATAATTAATCAGAAATCAAAACATATCCCTGCCCCCATACCCACCTTAAACAGAAAGCTGGTCTGGTCTGTAAGAAAACAAAATCAACAACAAACAATTTAAACAAAAAAAGGGGGTTGTTACGTTTTTCAAGAACACCCCAACAAACCATATAATTTAAGCCATGAAAAGGACATCATATGATTAGAGTGCTGTACAGAAATAACAAAGCTATAAAATAATAATAATGCTGCTCTGAATTATTTAACAGAACTGTTGGTTGAGTACTGCATATTAAACAAAGTAAACGACCCCTTTACCAGAAAAAAAAAAAGAAAAGAATAAATGCATATTCCTGAAAACAAGCAACCCAAGGTCACCTAAAACACTGAATTCTACCAAAAATTGTTCCATCTTCTAATTTATTCGAACTAACAACAACATACATAAATGAACTGGGGAAGGGATATCTGTATTTTATAGTAAATCTTTTTTAAATCACTGGGCTATTGGGGTTGCTGCTACAGATGAAGCACTTTATTTTTATTTGAGAGAGTATTGGGTTAGAATATAATGTATGAGACGAAATTCTACTAAAATTTATTAGTAATTTTTATTTTGCTTTAAAATATAATTCAGCCAAGTTCATAACTATATGGTGGGAATCTATTTTATGTGTGTGACCGTTTTGAGTCTTTTATTATTATTATTATTATTATTATTGAATTATGAAAATAGGATATAAATGGATTTTTTCAAGTTTTTAAATACAAACGTGATATGAAATCGCGTCTGACATGCTTAAACGTGAACTTCAGTCACGTTTGACCGCTTTTTCAACGACCCAACACAACTCCAGCAAGTGTAGAGTGGGGCTCAGAAAAGCGTGTCTTTGAGTCACGCCTGGAACAAGTCGTGACTCACATTTATTATAGATGCATGATTTTTCAAATATGTGCGCGTATTTTTATGTAAGTTGAATTTTTTTTTAGTATTTGTGCAAATTTGTGTTGGATATCCAAATAAAGAAAGTATACAAATTTATGTGAGACAGAATAAGTATTGATTATATTAATTGTTTAATTATTAGGTCGACAAGTACCATTTGATAACCTTTTATTTAGTTACAATAAAATAGTACATACTAATTAAAAATTCTTTAAAAAGTTCACATTTATTCCCACGAAAAGAGAACACCTATTCTCCATAAAAAATATCATTATATTAAGATTTGTTCCAGAAAATGAATTGATAGTTAGGGTTGTGCCCAACAATAATGCAATTAGGCTTCCAATTTTTTAAGTAGAAGACATGAACCAAAAATAGTTATTTCCATGCACTTGTACCTACCTACCTATTGAAGGATAAATTGAAACTTTGGTCTCCCACCACTAAATTATAATAATAATAATTATTATTATTATTATTAATAATCAAGAATTAGGTAATAAAAAAAATACTCAACAAATCTAAGTTAAAGGAAGGGTTTTTAGTGAACTGAATTTTTAACTCTCCAACTAATCCTCAAAAGTTATTAATGCTACAAGTCTACAACTAATGTAAGAAATTTTTGTCATACCTAAAATTTTAAACTTGAGAGGAGTGTAGAATTATTTTATTTATATTCACAACAAAAAAACGCGCATTTTAGCGACCGCCTATGAAGCGGTCGCTAATTATAATTTTAGCGACCGCTTTTAACTAATTAGCGACCGCCTAAAGCGGTCACAATTTTATTTATTAAATTAAGGTGATTAGCGACCGAAAATTAGCGACCGCCTAATAATCGGTCGCTAATTATAATATTAGCGACCGCCTAAAGCTGTCGCAATTTTTTTTATTAGCGACCGCCTATTAATCGGTCGCTAATTATAATATTAGCGACTGCTTTAGGCGGTCTCAATTTTCTTTATTAAATTTAACTAATTAGCGACCGCCTTAAGCGGTCTCTAAATTTTTACCCCAATTAATGATTTTTTAAAATATAGTTTAGCGACCGCTTTAGGCGGTCTCTTCGCTAATTTTTTACCCCAATTAATTATTATTTAAAATATAGATTAGTGACCGCTTTTAGGATGTCGCTAATTTTTTTACACATTTTTTTTCTTATTGAATATTTTATTATGTTCTAATTTTACAAACAAATAAAAATATTTTAGAGGTGTAAAATATTAAATTTATAAAATTTTAAAAAAATTGTTGATATATATATAAACAAATTAGAACAAAAAAGAATTAATTTGATGAATTTAAAAAAAATGTGGCTCAATATAGAGTTATATAAAATGCATAAAATACAAACAAATAAAAATATTTTAGAGGTGTAAAATATTAAATTTATAAAAATTTTAAAAAATTGTTGATATATATATAAACAAATTAAAACAAAAAAAGAATTAAATTGATGAATTTAAAAAAAATGTGGCTCAATTTAGAGTTATATACAATTAAATACATAAAATACAAACAAATAAAAATATTTTAGAGGTGTAAAATATTAAATTTATAAAATTTAAAAAAAATTGTTGATATATATATAAACAAATTAGAACAAAAAAAAGAATTAAATTGATGAATTTAAAAAAATGTGGCTCAATTTAGAGTTATATACAATTAAATGCATAAAATACAAACAAATAAAAATATCTTAGAGGTGTAAAATATTAAATTTATAAAATTAAAAAAAATTGTTGATATATATATATATATAAACAAATTAGAATAAAAAATGAATTAATTTTGTGAATTTAAAAAAAACGGGACTCAATTTGGAGTTATATACAATTAAATGCATAAAAAAACTTACAAATAAATTTTTTTAGTAGTGTAAAATATTAAATATATAAAAAAAAATTGTCGAAACAAACATATATATAAATAAATTAAAAATAAAAAGGAATTAATTTGATGAATTTTAAAAAAAACCTGACTTAATTTGGAGTTATATACAATTAGTTGCATAAAAATGAACAATAACGCGAAGTGCTCGAGTGGAACACGCCACCTCTGAGGTGTCCAGAGGTCGCGTGTTCGACTCCCTCCTGGCGCATTTAATGTAACATTTATTCAGAGCCTGTAAAGGCTCATATACACAATGCGCTACCATAATTCAGTTACTGGGTCATTGGCCAAGTGGTTCGAGCCCCGCTGAGCCCTAAGAAGGGCCTGGGTTTGAACCAGCTTGGCCAAAAAAAAAATTACGTAAAAATTTAGCGACCGCCATTGGCGGTCGTTTAATCAAAAAAGGCGGTCGCTAAATTAAAAATTGCAACCATTTTCTGCGGTCGCTAAATTAAAATTTGCGACCGCTTTTGGCGGTTGATAAATTTAGCGAAACATTATTAGCGACAAAAAAACGGTCACTAATTTGATCGCTAAAACGCGCATTTTTTGTAGTGATTATTTCTAATTGCTAGTTATAAAATAAAAAATCAAACATTTTACATACACAAAAACTTTGGAAAAATACACTTTTAAAAGAAATTTACAATACTGATGTGGGGTTTTTTTATTAATGGACCAAATTTAAAATGCAGAACTTTAGAGGATAAAAAATAAAGTGAATGAAACTTATAGGATAAAAAAAAACATTTTTTCAAAAAAAATTATGAACAAGTTTCATAGTATCAAACTTATATACTTATTGATAATATTAGTTGTATTCACGAATATCGTAATATTTATATTGTGGGTTCATTTTATAAGTATAATGGTATCAGTAATAATCATCTCCACACCGACGCATTTATATGTAATTGTGTATTGCTAAATATAGCTAAGAAAACACCTTTTTTTTTTTTTTTTAAATTATTGAAATAAATCTTGCGCAAGGTGGTCTCATAAATGAGACAGATCTTCATCTTAATATTTCGGATAGAAATTACTTTATTATACAGTAAATAAAATTTGTATTATACTACATGAGATTGTCTCATACTTTTTTTTAATCTTTCTATTTGTTAATTATTCTAGTTACCTTTTTTAGAAACAAATACTAATTTTCTGAATTTTGTTTTTAGACATCACTCAAATGTAGAGATACATCTCTACCACTAAATTAATATTACGTTAAGTTTGGAAATTTTTATATCGGAATGAGAATAAATGTATGATAATTATAATGATTAAAGAGCATGAAGATATACACAACACAATTTTCTCTTCTAAATAGAATAATTATTATATTTTATTACTCTAATTTCTTTTTATAATTATTTTTCTCCATCAATCTCCCTCCACATTTAGCTATCTTCTTATTTATTTATTTTTTTAAAATTAAAGCACAATATTAATTATATAATCACCATGGATACAAACATTCCTTAACACATCTAAAAACTTTCTCTCATTTTTATTTATACTACCCTTGAACATATTTGGTATTTTCTTTTCGAAATTTTTATAATTTTTTAGCAAAAGATTTTGAATATTTTTCTATTTTTGTACTATGTTTGAAAAAAAAAATGTCGAGAAAATAAAAAAGTTTTAAAAAAATTGTTAAAAATAGTGTATTTATCCGAGTAGTGTATTTCTCAAAAAAGGTTGTGTGAATAACCTGGACCTTTGATACTAGATTAGAAGAAAAAAAAAAAGAAGAAGATATGTTAGCGTAGTTTATTTACACGTCTTCATAATTCTGTGAAGCGGTCTAAATTATTGGACCAGCCCAAACAATGAGCCCATTTGCATTTGTTATCTCACTTTTCTGGGCTCACGAGTCACTGTGTTTATGCACCTCCATGGCACCAATTTGCAATTTAAATAATTATAATAATCAAAATGTTATAAAATTTTATATTTATGATTTTTTATACCTGTATTTTTTTTTTCAAAATTAATATTTTTTTTAAAGAATTCTAGAACTAATCTTCTAAACAATATTGTGATTTGTTATTTGAAATTCCACTCCAAAATTATTTCTCAAAACCTTCAATTCCTTAATATCATTGATATGCAACTAAAGTATATATACAGATGATATATATTGGAAAAAAGTTGAAAGTAAGAATATATCAACAGTGAAAAGAAGAAAAAGAAAAATGTTGTGCAAATGATTATGCAGGTAAATGCAGCACCCACGAGGGAAGGCATAATCATTCCCTTGTAGCTCTTTCCATATTCAAATTATGTTTCTGGTTTTCATTAATAAATATTGAAAATATTTTGAGGGAAAAGTTTACTTTATCATGTACTCCCTCCGTCACAGAGCAATTTGCAAAGAGGAGGGGCACACAAATTAAGAAGAAAGTAGAATAAAGTAAGAAAAGTAGTGTTTTGAGGGTTAATTTGGTAAAATTTTATGTAAAAAGTGAAAAAAATAATTGGATTAAGTGTAATGTAGGCCCAAAAAGTGAAAAAGTAATGGTATTTTGTGTAATATGTAGATATTGTGAGGGTGAAGTTTATAAAAATGGTTTCCTTTTTTGGGCCTGCAAGTTCCTTTGGGACGTCCCGAAAAGGAAAACTTGTAAGTTCCTCTGGGACGGAGGGAGTATATATATATTGGAAGAAATTTTTATTTATAGAAACTGGTTTTTATTTTACTAGTATCATTTTGAGTTGGTAAATAAACACATCAACCCATGGAGAAGTACCATCAATTCAACTTGCAATTTGCAAAATAAATTGGGAGTCAGTTAAGTTGGTGAATAGTACAGTTGATCAGGCAGAATGCATTTAAAGCAAGGAATGCTGTTTGGATCAACAGATGTAACATATTGGTGTAAATCTATTTAAATTCAATTTCACATGATTTTATTTTTTTTCGAATGTGATTGTTGTATATATGGAGTGTTATTGTTTAGAAGATAATTGGTTTTAATTGGCCACACTTTGGCACTTTTATATGTATAACATTAATCAACAATGATTATTTTTAAAATCACATGAATTCGAGCTCACATATATTTTTTTCCTAGTATTATGGTTTATTTCGATCTGAGTTCAGTTAAAATTTGGACCATCGTACTCCAACTGCCCCACAATAACTTTCTCTCTTTTCTTTTTTGGACATCTCACAAGAAATTTCTCATTCAATAAAAAGTAAAAATTATATATTAAGTATTAACAAATAAATACTCTCTCCGTCCATTAAAAAATAGTTTTATTTCCTAAATAAAAATAATTACCTTTATCATTAACCACTTTATAATAAGCTCAAAAAAACAAGTCTTGTACTCACAAAAATAAGCCCATAAAATTAAAAATGAAAATGGTTCGTCATAAAATTTATCATGAAAATAATTTATACAAATTACTCTTTTATTTATATCCTTCAACATACATTTATTTACGTCATTTATCATTGTATTTCACATGAAATATTCTTAAAAATAATTTATTTTGTACTTGATTTCTATACTATTTTTATTTTTTATACATACTTTTCTTAATAGTTGTTTTAAAGATATCAATGCCAAATTTTATGAACGTATAAAATATATTTTCTAAAATAATTATTTTTTATTTTTTTATAAATTTTCATTACTTTGAAAATCAACATATGGTTCAATGACCACTATATATTAATAAATAATTATACTTTGTAAAAAAATATGTAGTGCAACAACGGGGTTTATTATAAATCAGTGATATTCGATGTATCTGGAATTTTAAAAGTGTATATACTCATGCACAATGCAAGAAAATATGCATGGAACGAAGAAACTCACGATTCATAACACTATATATATATATATATATATTATTTGATTTATTAATAAAATAATTTGAGATTTTTTTTTTTAAAGAAAAATAAAATTTGAGTTGGTGCAATCAAATATGGGCATTTTAAGTAGTATTACCTCTGTTCCACAAAAGTTTGCATACTTTTCTTTTTAGTTTGTCCCACAAGTTTGCATACTCCCAAAATGAAAATATTCCTTTAAATCTCCACCTTTAAAATCTTTATCTCACAATCTCCATCATACACATTTAACTCATTACACTTTTTCTTAAAATCTGTGCCCAGGAAAGTACCGCAAACTTTCCTGGACGGAGGTAGTATATATTATTGCATGCACGATGACCTTTTCTTTTCTCCAAATTTTGATTTGGTGGTTCGAATATGAAACCTGTCACACACATTTTTTTTTTTTAAATCTAATATAGAGTGTGAGGTATCTATTCTATTCTGGGCTAAATTGGAAATTGAATTTTAAGAAATAAATATTGATTCAAACGTGTGACATGCATGCATGATATAGCTAGGTTGTATGTACAATAAAAACCATGGTGCATTTATTTCTTTGGATTTAGTTGTGTAGAATTAATGATTAGGGGACCATCTCCTCTTCCTCCATGCCAAAAAAGAAAACCTAACCACAGCTGCTACTTTCCTTTATTTTAACAGTGTCTGTATTAAAAAATAAAATAAATAAATAAATAATATTGTAATAATTATTTATAAATAATTTGTGACACTCACTCTATCCCAATATTATTTTCATAGTCCAGCAATAATTTTGTAGAAAGCCCTGTCAAGGAGAAAAAAATGTATAAAAAGAATGACACGTATCTTAAAGAAAAGAGGATTGAGTAATGAATAGAAATCTGAGAGATAATGTTGCAATTATTTTAATTTACAAAGGAAAGACTTGGGTTGAATTGTTTGTAGATTAAAAAATAATGATATTTTGTATAATTGACAGAGAACAAATAATTTCATTTAGTGGTGCGTAATATGTAAATATATAAAGACAATAGTTATTATTCTCATCATACAAAAATTTAAGTGGGGTGAGGTGAGTAATTATTACATTGTAAACAGTGAAAAAAAATTATAATACGACCCTTTCTTTTTTTTACCAAGTCAAACATATAAAAAATAAATTAATATTATTTTTATATAGTCTATCAAATAACTTTGAGCCAAGCCGCCAGGATAAGAATCAATAACACGAGTCGAAATTACCCCTCCAAATGAACCCTAGCTATATGTACAATTATTTTAAGGGACGAGCATACAGGGCCTCATTTCATTTTATGTCCGGACACTCAAAATTTTAGAAAGCCTCCGATCAAAATATTTCAGAAAAATAAAATAATGTACACAAGATTTAGGAAATAAAAATAGATAAAGTGGCGTTAATTTTGTGCAAGTGTATGTAGGTGGCTGCTCACGGGTTGCAACAGTCCCCTCAGATGAAGGACAAAATAGGAAGAAAACCGAAAAAAACATCACTTTTTAAAATTTAAGAGAAAATATGAAAGAAGACCCTACAAAGTAGTCACGGGTTTTCTAGCGTAATTAAATAGGAATCGCTATATATTTAGGAAATACTTAGAAGAATATAAAAAAATGTAACTATCAAAACTTAAAAAGAAAAAAGAATATACAATTTTTTTAAAGAGTAGTAAAATAAAATGATAAAAAATTACATTTTAATTTATTCGCATTATGTAATTTGTGTGTATTTTTTAACATTGTTGATAATTTTACTTATAAAACATGAACTTTTTAGTATTAGTTGGTATTAATGAAACTTTGTGACTATTGCAAATAGTTGTACTTAGGGGGCGTTTGTTATAATAGATAAGGTATAAGAATGAAATAAAAGTCATGCTTCTTAAATAGCTGAACTATGATAGATACTTTAATTTCTAAAAATCAAAATCATAATAGAATTATTTTAAACACACACTATGACTTTAATTATCATTACTCATTCTCAAATGAGTCAACCAAACGCCCCCTCACATAGTGCCCGCTCAATTGATGTATATGAACTGGTAATGTTATTATAGGGTGGAATGCGAAATTGGTGATGTATAGCTTACCTAACCACCAGATTCCTCACTTGAGTGAGATCTGCGTTCGATTCCCTTCGGAAACGAATTAGGAGGGAGATATAAGGTTGACTTGAAAATATTTTTGGGGTGTAAAGAAACTTGGTGAACTAACTACTAACAACTAACAACTAACATTTACGATTTAAAAAAAAAAGAAAAGAAATTGAAATCTTCTTCACCAATGTCGATGCGTGACAATGTGCAATTCAAGGCTCCAAAACTCCGACCCACATGCCCAAAAAACGTACCCAAAGTCCAAACCCAAATAAAATACTAGTAATTAAGAAAGGGCATAGTAGTCAACTCAAACTTCTAAATATTTTGTCCTTGTATTTGGACTTTAGTATTCAAATTAGAATCTCCCATTAATATCAAAACAAAACTTAAACAATTTTACTCTCAGAAAGGGAAAATTCTTGTTGGATTATATGGTGGGTAGGTCAGGTCTCCTATAAAATTTATTTAGATGATTTATTATTAACATAATTTTTTACAATATAATTTTATTTTACAAATCAAATTAATATTGTATCAGTTAATGTATGTAATAGTGTCAATTAATTTATTTGGTGATGTTAATTTTAGATTTAAAAACTTGTTCATATGATATTTTAAGTTAAATTAATTTGACCAAAAATATGTGCCGTTTCACTTGTAGTTTGCTGTTTGCACCATGTAGAGCATTGGACCCATTGAATGACTTCCATTGGGGTCTGAAAGTTGTTTTACTCGCTATCACCATCCTAACCATTTGGCTTTCTTGTTTTGAAATTTATCATTAAATTATTTTAAAGTATTAAATATTTGATTAAATATATTAAAAGATTTACCAAAAGTATTAAAAATTAATGTCAATAAAATTTATAATAAATTATAAAATAATATCATTGACCCAAAATTTTGATTTATTTGATCAAATATTTGATATTTTAAATTTGGTTCATGATAAACTTATTAATCCGAGCTATAAGTTTAGATTTTGAGTCAAAATTGATTTTAAAATTCAAGTATATCGTGTGCATCCAAGTACACATAAACTTAATCAAAATAAAAAACAATACAATTTCCAAAATCACTGTAACCTGTGTATATATTAGTTAGAAGACAAAGTATTATGTGTGTAATACACACGGAAAATAGAATTCATGTATATCAATTTTGATTTGATTTGAGTTGTGATTCAATCCGAACTAATTTTTTTATTGACAATTTAACTTGAATTTAATTATTACACACAGATCATATTTCCATATATATTACAAAAATAATACCACTCTATTTAAAATATAATACTATTACTATGAATTAAATAACTGCCTACGCACATACAATACACGCTTATGAAGTAAACTATTTATATACTACCTTCATCCCATATGTTTTTTTCAAAAAAAAATTATATTTACAATAAATTTCTAATTCCAAACAAACAAAAAAATTATCACTGCATCAGCATGTACTAATAAACAACACAAATTCTCTAATAAATAAGTTTATAGTATAAAATTAATACCACTAAACGCATTCACGGATACCATTATATATCTTCACCGAAACTATTAGACTTGTAAACCTAAATTGCAGTAAAAATGATATATTAATTATTGAATACATCTAATAATATAAATTTCACAAGATGAACACGTTTCACAGTAGTTCTACTCAATAAATAATATTCTTTAGACAATAAATTTTTTACATTTTCAGAACTTCTTAATTATTTTGTAGAACTTAATATGTAATTATCATTAACTAATAAATACTACCTCCGTCCCAGGAAAGTTTGCGGCACTTTCCTGGGCACGGGTTTTAAGAAAAAATGTAATGAGTAGAATGTGTATGGTGGAGATTGTGAAGTAAAAATTTTAAAGGTGGAGATTTAAAGGAATATTTCCATTTTGGGAGTATGCAAATTTTTGTGGGACAAACTAAAAAGGAAAATATGCAAACTTTTGTGGGACGAAGGTAGTAATATATAGTAAGATGGAGAGATTAAAAAGTTAATATGTAACTATCATATCATATATTAATAAATAATACATAGTAAAATAGAGGTATTAAAATTTATAAAATAATATTTAATACTACACATTAACAAAAATCTTGCACTAAGTAGAATGATAAGATAAAAGGTGTTTGACTTAATGTTGGGGTGTGTATAAATAGTTCCAGCTCATCAACCACGATACCATCTGACAAGATGCTGCCAAAAGAATGCATCTCATCTCATCTTCTCTCAACTCTCAATAAAACAACATAAATCTCATTGGATCGAAATCCCATACGATACCCTTTCCAGTTTTTAATTATAATTAGTATTCTTCTTCTCTAATTCCAACACCCTACACTTTTAATGCACCTTATAAATGTTCGGATCATGTTACTATGATTAATTAACAATAAAATATATTATAAAAAAAAGGTTACATTTTCTTTATCTGACTTTCTTCTTCCTTGTTGAACTATAAATAACAAAAGATACTTAGAATTGAATTCGATTTAATTATTATTATTATTTTAAAAAAATTATATTTATTTCAATGGAAGGTATAATTGTGACTTCATTCGAGCCTAAACTCAATTCGGATCTAGTACTTAGAGAACGAGCTCCCACATCTAGCCTGAATATACCTAGTGTTCGAAAAAGCCCAAACATCTCACACAAAATTTAGGAAGCTCAGGGACACATTGAGCATACATCCGAGCAAACCCCGAGCTCGGGCAACTACCAGGGAGCTCTCGAGCTCCAAGCTCCAGAGATCGGCCTCAAAGCGAGCCCCGAAATGTCGAGCTGTCCAAAACGTAGAGATCAAGAAAGAAATCAAGTCTTTTGTCCTAGGATCTCACCTAACTTGACACAGTATCCGATTCAGAAGAATATTCTGCTACGTGACACCAGATTATTGGACAAAAAATGCTCTACTACACTGTAGATCAATGCCGCGCCACCACTAATTAGGTGGAGATAGCTTCATGATCATATTCCACGTGACATCGTCTCCTTCGAAGGAAATATATAAATATGGCTTTCCATGACTATAACACACACAACAACATACAACAAGAAAAATATCTACACATACACAATTTTTTTGTATTCACTGCTACAACATTATTTTGCTATCATAGAGTAATATAAACAAACAAATTAAGTTCTAGACCTTACAATACAAAATTTCACAAAACTCCGTATTATTTTTAATTTCGTTGTGTTTAATTCCAGTTTCTATATTTAACCCCGTAATCACAACATTAGAAATAACAAAAATAATATTAGAAATGAACCCAACTTACATTGAGAAAATTGAAAAGAATCAATATAATATTTTTTTAAAGAATTTATATATGATCCAATCTGAAAACAAAAAAGTTACTGATCTCCAAGGATGAAAACCAGCTTCACGACCTAATTTTGAATTCATCTACCATTTTTACCGCATTTTGTCCGGTTTCTCTGAAAATAATATTATTATGGAATTAACTACTATAGACTTAGGACTCATTTGGTTCATAAGATAAAAGTATCTATCCGTCAAAAACATGCATGTTTTTTACGGATAGATACTTTTATCTTACGAACCAAATGAACCCCTAGTGATTATCTCTTTGTTTATATCCTATTTTGTATGGTCTTATTTATGTGTAATAAATATACTATCAAATATTATTAATAGAAATGAATTCCTGTTTTCATCCTCGTTGTCTCAACCAAACGACGACTTAGTGGAACTAAGCTTTTAGCAGAGCTTTCATTTCGAGTTTGTTTGTTATTTTCTTTTTCAAATATGTTTATTTTTTGGATGTTGCCTTTTGTTGTGATGGGAACAGTATGTAGTAACTAATTTCACAAGTCATGCACGCCAATGAATGAATAAAATGAACTTGACTATAATGGGGGACACAAATTAAATTAATAAAGAAACAAAGCTTGAGAACCATCAATATTTCTTCAAGATTACTCCATTCAGTTAAAGTAGCTGATATAACATAATTAACAAATGACTTAGACTATTTAAATATATTTTTTAAATATTTTATATTAATTATTATTGAAAAGTTACACATATTATTAATAAAAATATATTTTTAAAAATATAATTTTACAATAATAATAAATACTCCCTCCTTCCCAACTCTTTCTTCCTGTTTTTCCGTTTCTGGACGTCCCAGCTCTTTCTTCATACCTTAAAAAGGAAATAATTTACACTCAAAAAAGTTAATAAAATACATTTTTTATATTTTATTAATTAACTTCACACTCACATACTCTATTTTTTTCTTAATCCGAGTGCCCGGGTCTTTTTTTCAAAAAGACCCGGGATGGAGGTAGTATAATTTTTTAATAATAACAATTATATTTTTTTAAAATTGCAGCAGAAAAGACTATTTGAATAAAGATGCTTGCCACGAATCTTAATTAACTGTGAAAAGTAGCCCTTCAATTTATTCTCCATCCACTTATAGACCCAAACTACTACTGCTTTAGGCACTAACTACATTTTATTTTTTTTAAGTTTTAGAAAAGGACCAAGATTTTTTTTCTTTTTCAATTTAAGTAAAAAGGGCAAAGAAGACTAAAGAACAATAATTGTGTTCATGAATTTAATTACAAATTGATTCCCTAATACTCCTTTTTTTTTTAGTTTCAGAAAAGGACCAAGATTTAATATATATTTTTTTCAATTCAAGTAAAAAGGGCAAAAAACAATAATTATGTTCATGAATTTAATTATAAATTGACATAGGGTTTGTTTGAATAATTTTCCCGTGTCGCCACCCAAATTGGTAAAATAGATAATTGTGATAATCGAAAATAATGAATTCAATTTCTCAATTGATTTACTATGACAAAATTACACGATTCAAAAAATGGTTATAAAAATTAAATTGACTGAGATATATAAATAAATTGTTTGTATAATAGATCTAGTATATGCAATTCTTATTTAACCAAGACACGATATATAAGTGAATAAAATAGAAGAATTTCATATTAGAACCCAAATTTTAAGATAAGTCTCAATTTAAAATTTTAATTTTGAAGTGTCTTAAATTAAGATTACATTTTAATTTTTTTTCAATTTAAAATCTAATTTTATTATGGTTGTCTCAGTTCAAGGCCCGATCCATTTATTTTTATTTCAATTTAATTTTTTATAAAAACAATCAAAGCATAACAATATTTTATTTAGAATTAATATTTAAAATAAAAAAATAATTTTATTTAATATTCATATTTGACGTAATTAATTTTTTTCAATTCATCGCTCAACAAAAATAAAATAAAAATTGAAACATGTTTAGTACTTGCATAAAATTTTATTTATATATTTTTAGTTTGATATATAAAACCTAAAAAATTTAATTGAATACAAAAATTTAAGTTTGATATATTATACTTAAAAAATTAATTAAATACAAAAAAATTATTATGTTAGTGAAGCTTAAAAAAATAAAAATAAATGAATCGGGTCTTGAATTGAGATAAAGATAATAAATTTAGATTTTAAATTGAGAAAAAATCAAAATATAGATTTTAATTTGAGACACTTCAAAATTAAAGTATTAAATTGATAATTACCTTACAATTTGGACCTTAATATGAAATTATTACTGAATAAAATTTATTTGGCACCTAATTTTTTAAAACATTTTTTTCTTCTTAAAAAGATAGACTTTTGTACACTCAACTCAAGTGCTCCATTTCGTAATTTATCATTGAAAAAAAAATATGTTGAAGAGTAGAATGGTTCCAAAATTTATGCCAAATAGGCAGAGTCCCCTCCAAAAGAAAAAAGAAAAAAGAAATAGAAGGAAGGAAAGGAGTGATGGACCATGAGATAAATTCCAAATATTGTCGATACAAATCCTAGTAATGTTGCTTTCCACCATAAATAAATTTACATATTTTTTTAAAAATAATAATAAATAAAAGTATTAAGTGTTTATTCACTTATTATTGCACTGCAGGAGAGGTGGGGTGGGCCTCTATCTTTTTTACCGCTATATGCGCAGTAGAAAAGTAAAAAAGAATCAAACATATCCCGAGCGAGGGGTTAAAGAAGGGCATTAATGGGGTCGTTAAGGGTAGAAATTACGGACAGTAGAAGTACAACTGGCTGCTGTAGCCCTAAGCCATGACAATTGATGTCTGATTTTGCTCATGGAAAAGCAAGAAATAAGGGAAAAAAAGTAAAAGTTAATAGTAGTAGGTTGCTAAAGGACCCAAAGTAATTATAGGATTAGAAAGCAAAACGCCAGTCCAGCACTGCCCCTCTCTCTCTCTCTCTCTCTCTCTCTCAGGCTCATTTGCTGGATAGATCTTTGCTTCGCTCAAGCAAAAGCCGATTCAAGAAACAGGGGAAAAGCCCTTTTTTTTTTTTTCCTTTCCTTTCTCTCTCTTCACCATCAATGTGTGACCTTGGTGTGGGGGGTTGTAATGAGTGAACAAGGAAAAGGGCTCTTAGTACATTGATCATACTCCATCACCACATTCCCACTTTCATTTGTGGGTTTCCTTTTTATGATTTTTTTTTTTTTTGATGCAACTTCCCTTTATATTACCAAGATTTTTTTTTATCTTTAATTTGGTGTAGTCATTGCAAATGAGCATGCAAGATTTGTTTGGTTGCTTGTATGGTGGTACACTGATCCAAATTCTGCCCTGAAAATGGGGAAAACTGGCTCGAAGAAAAGTGAAACGAAGGTCTTCTAATTTTTCTCCTCTGCTCATATTTCTTTTAAAATTATTTTCTTGATTGCAACCTCCAATCAACACAATGAGAAAGCATGGATGGGAGCTTCCTTACCATCCACTCCAGGTATTATCTTCAGAACTGTGTGCGTGAGAGAGAGAGAGAGAGAGAGAGAGAGAGAAAGAGAGTATGTGAGAGAGAGGGAGTTTGTTATTATTTTCCCTCTTTGATTCATTCTCCAAATGTTAATCTTTCTTCTGTTTTAGTAGCCTGCTTTTTTGCATAAATATATTCACGTTTTTGAGCAAGATGTATATGTTTGCAGGTGGTAGCTGTAGCAGTATTTCTGGCATTGGGATTTGCTTTCTATGTTTTCTTTGCACCTTTTGTGGGAAATCAACTGTTCCAATACATAGTGATGGGGATTTACACTCCTCTTGTAAGCACCCTTGCTTCCTTATTTGAGATTCTTGGTTTAATTTTATACATTTCCTCCTTTTTTAGTGGGCTATGAAGGAGCTGAGATCTGTGGTTTCTATGCTTTCTGCTTTCTTATTGGCCTCTATTTTAGTCCTTTAAATTCATTTTTCCTTTATTGGTTTCATTTTGATGCTTTTGTTTCTCAATTTTGCAATTTCTCTGGTAAATGAGTGGTGGGCTTTGTCGAAAAAGCACATAACTCTATTTGTTTGGCAAGGAAAATTATTGTGCTTGCCTCTAGCTTTTTTGTGCAATGCTAAGTGAGTCACAAATTGCTTTCTAAAATAAAAATTGCAATTCTGCTTTAAAGGTTTGATGTTGTGTATTGCTTTTATTATCCTTGACCTTAATCGGAGTAGAGTTTGAGTTATTGTTGCATCACGTTTCATAGCCATGTTCTCTGGTCCGTGAAATCTGTAAAGGAGTTTAGCTACAAATTTCATTTGGGATGATGAATAATTTTGACAACATATGGATTCCACCTGATTAAGGCTGTTTTATCAAATGATATTCTAATATGTATACCTCTTACTCTACGACTTCGTCACTTCTCAGCTCATATGCGCTTTTGGTCTATACATTTGGTGTGCTGCTGCTGATCCTGCTGACTCTGGAGTCTTTAAATCAAAGAAATATATTAAAAATCTGAACAACAAGAAGCATGTCAAACCGAGTGAGTCTAAACTTGGTGGAGGGTCAAACTTATCAGTCGTGGGTGCCAATGCTACAGGCGTTGGAGAGGAAGCTCATGATAAAGGAAAAATAGAGGCTGAGTCAGCAGCTGATCATAATTCTCAACCTGAAAAGAAGAATTCTTCGCCTCGTAAGAGCACTTGCAGCATGTGCAAGTTTGCTTTATTACCTTGTGCATGCTGTTGCAACTCACATGAAGAGTCTTCCGATCATCAGAGTGAAGACGGAATGTTTTACTGTAGTTTGTGTGAAGTCGAGGTGCACAGATACACATTGTCCTAATATTGTGCGGAAAATTTTGTATACGTCTTGGCTAAATTTAGATATGTTTAAATTATACAGGTTTTCAAGTACAGCAAGCATTGTAGGGTTTGTGACAAGTGTGTTGACCGCTTTGATCATCATTGCAGGGTAAACCGGGATTTATGGTCTTGAGGCTATTTTATCATTATTATCAAATAGGGCTGCCTTCTGATCTGTTTCTTATTCGCTTTTGCAGTGGCTGAACAATTGCATAGGAAAACGAAACTATAGGAAGTTTTTTACTCTTATGGTGTCTGCTCTTCTCCTGGTATGCTGCGTGCTTCCATTTCTATAATCATTCAAAAAGATGATTTATTTTCTAAAGCAAGTGTTTTTTTTTTTTAACCGTATTTACCATGACATATTTTTGCACCTTGGACTTGAGATTGCAGCTTATATTTCAATGGTCGACTGGAATCCTTGTACTTATTCTGTGTTTTCTCAAGAAAAAGCAATTTGCTACTGACATCAGCACCAAGTTAGGAAGCAGTTTTACGGTCGTTCCTTTTGTAATTGTGGTGGTAAGTACTTACACTCCTCTCTTCCCATCTTCGTAATTTAGTTTGCCAACCTTGTGAAAATTATGGAGAACGGAAGTATATCAAATCCAATGAGTTAATCCATTTAACTATTTCACGCTTTTTGCTAAAGATAGTAGTACTCTTTATCCTTATGTGTAGGCAGTGTGCACGATATTAGCAATGATTGCAACCTTGCCGCTTGCTCAGCTTTTCTTCTTTCACATCCTTCTAATCAAGAAGGTAAGCACTTTTTCATTAACCTTGTGCATTTCCTTTGTTTATTATTAATTAACTGCTTGACTTACTTTTGCAATGGTGTGATAATAGGGAATAAGCACTTACGATTACATTATAGCTCTAAGAGAGCAAGAGCAACAAGCTGCGGGAGAACAGCAAAGTCCTCAAATGTCTCCTGTTAGCTCTCTTACTGGATTGAGCAGTGCAAGCTCCTTCAATGCTTTCCATCGAGCAGCGTGGTGCACTCCACCTCGACTGTTTGTCGAGGATCAGGTGAATTTTTTTTTTCTTAACATTGTTCACTGCCCTTTTGAGTTTTTCTATTTTCCCCCTTACATTGTATAATCCATCACCATATGTAATTATTATATCCGTGGCTGAGGGTGTTTAACTGAGCCTATATGCTCCTCAAAACAACTTATAAGTAGTTAGGAGCTTATAAGCTCAAAGGTTTGGTAAAAAATTGTTTAAATTAAGCCTAGCCAAATGGGCCTTTAGTATTTTGCTTATGTTTTATTGATATCCTTGCAGTTTGATGTGGTACCTCCAGATAATGGGTCCGTTAGTTCACTGGGAAAACGGGCAATGGTGGAGGAACAAACAAAGAAAAAGACTCCAGCAGCTGTAAAGATCAGTCCGTGGACACTGGCTCGTTTAAATGCAGAGGAAGTATCAAAGGCTGCTGCAGAGGCAAGAAAGAAATCCAAGATTCTTCGCCCCGTAACCCGGCCCGAATCTAATTATGCTCATGAAACAGACAGCAGCCTTGGCAGCAGTGATCGGAGACTGGCCATGAGGCCCGATAACAGCAGGAAACGAGGAAGCAGGCGCATTCGTCTCCCATCAGAGATGCCCCTTCAACCTTTATCAAGGCTTCAAGGTTTAGATGCCCACACTGGTAGAGATCATCGTATGATCAATGAGATATCAACGAGCTTTGCTCCTTTACAGCCTGAAGCCCGAAGTGATTTCAGGGCAAACCGGGCCATTCCTAGCTCAGTTGGAAACATAGGCTCTTCTCCTGAGAGTAGCCTAGACTCCCCCGAGATTCACCCTTTCCGGGTATCCTCATCAGGCCCTGATGATGGGAGACGTCTCGTTGGTTTATCATCTGTTGCTGCAATGGCTACTCAGGACATTCCTTTGTCAAGATCGACAAGCGATGGATATGATGCATCTGGAGGCGAAGACAGTGATCGAGTGCCTACAAGAATTCTACCTAGGTCGAATAACTGGAGTAGCCTTCTGTTTGGCTCCGAGCCAGATAGAAGTTACGCGCCCCCAACTTCTTCGTCGACATTTTCAAACCATAGGAAGCTTTGAAGATTTCTTGAGATATATTTTTCATTTGTTGGCTGAGGTTGAAAAAACAGTGGAGCTTTTGCTCAATTTGTGGATATGGGCTTTCAGAATTCTGATGCAACTTTTGGCAACAGACTGTAGACTAAGAAGGGGTTGTAAAAGGTGCTTTACAAAGATTTTTTGGCGATTCTTTTGTGCCCTTTGAGGTAAGTAATGTAAAGCGATTCAAATTTGAAAGAATCTCTGCAATCTGAATTGAGCCCCCACCATTAATGAGCTTTTGTAGCAGGGGCCACTGACTCTTGTCCTGTACATTTATGTCCTTGTGGGGTAAATTTTGTTCTTCATAATTGACACTTTTTTAGAGTTAAATATTGGGCCATTTCCTGATCACAAGATGGAAATCCTCTCTCTCATTGAAGTCCTATTTGATTGTAAAACAAATGTTATTAACTGTCTTTTATTTCTCATATCACACAAAAACAGAGTTGCAGCCAATTACACAAACATAAACATAGTATTTTACTTCCTGCACATACACAACACAAGTGCTGGGGAGCCTATAAGTTTTTATCTTAGCAGACAGCATCAGGAGGCAATCGGACATACACCATACCGGGCTTGTCTTCGATCTGAAATGCCAGTTCTTCGTGAAGCTCTTTGCAACGGGCGAAAATGATGGTGTTTGCAGCTAAACCGTAGAGCGACAATACGACAGAGATGCCGACGTAAACAATCACCTGCAGAACAAGCCAAGGCATCGATGCTTCGTTGACTCTACGTGCATTCGACACCACGCTCAAAAACCATATCGACAGAAGGCCAGACAGACCTCCAAACAACATAATCACCAAGAAGATGACCCCCCTCATCCCCTTCACCAAACAAGAACTCCTCTTCAATGGAGCAAAGCCCCACTTTGATTCCAAAACCACAGTTGCTGTCACCAAATACCATTCAACCTGCAAGTGAATCAGCAGGGACCCGATCAGGAGAACGAAAACGAGGAAGTATGAATCGTCGTAGTCCATTTCGAGCCCCATCAGGGCAAGTGCATTGTAGCATATCAGCATGAGGATGATGAAACCGAAGGTGATCAAAGTGATGATGGTTTCTTTGACGAGCCTGGTTGCTAGAAGCGGGAAAAACGAAACGAGGATGGACTTAAGGGAGGCGATGAGCTTGAGGGGCTCACCATAGAATCCCTGGAAGGTGCTGTAGGTGATTGAAGGGGCGCTGCAATAATTGAAGAGGAATGTGGAAAGGAAGAAAATGATAGTGGTCGGAAGTTGGGAGGTGCCGGAGTAGGAAGGCGGTGCATTGCCCGAAAGGAATCGGAGATGGTGGAGTGAAAGGGGCTGCGAAAGGAAAGAGTAAAGGACGGCGGCAACTGAATTAGGGAGGATGAGGAGAAGTGACAGGGCTAAGAAATGGCGGAAGTGAGCGCTGATTATGCGCCAGGTTTCCGAGAGGACGTTGAAGAGGCTCGGTTTCTTGGTTGACATGATGAGAGAGAGAGAGAGTAATATGGAGAGATGGAATTGCAGGTCCGCAATGTGGAAATTTCCAAGTCTTTGAGGTCAACCATTGCAAAGTCATTCAGTTTGAATTAGTTGTTCATAAATTCATATTGATTGAAAGAAACGTTCAGCATATGTGGATCCATCCAAATTGAATCCAAGTAATTTTCTTCTGACCAATTGTAGTATGTAATTGATCAACGAGGTGAAATAAACATCTTGCTATAATTGAAACGTGAATGATAGAATATTTGACTTAAAAAAAAACACAAAATGAAACGTATAAATTAATATAGACAAAAACTTATATACAAATTTCTACGGATCTTAAATGTTCATTTTTAAAATTCGCGGGTCTAAACAGGGTCGGATCAAATTTGAGTATTTTTTTCCAAAATTCGCGCAGCTTGTGATTTTGCTCTAAGGTATGTTACAGTTTGGGCAAATGCATGTTACTTTAAGGCAAAACGTGTGTTATAACCAAATTAAATGTTGTTTTCTACGCATATTCATTTAGTTTTGTAGAAGTAAATATTCTTCATGCAATGTAACACATATATATGTTACATTGTATGTGTAATACATATTTATTCTTAATAAAATACATTTTATCATATAATAACACATATATGCTCATATAATAACACAAATTGAGGAACAAATATGTGTTACAATTAGAGTAAATATGTATTACTGCAAATTTATGTTACAATTGGAGTAAATTTGTGTTACTGCAAATGTGTGTTACAATTAGAGTAAATGTGTGTTACTGCAAATGTATATTACAATTAGAGTAAATGTGTGTTATTGCAAGATCAAATGTGTGTTACTGTATACACAAACATTTATTTATCCTTATAAAAATATATATTATATTTTATATAACATATATAAGGTATTAAATGATGTATTAAGTACATGAATAGCATATTATTAACATAAATCAACAAAGAGAATAAAAAATAAATTGAGTAACACATATTTATAAATGCAGAAATATATATTTTCTTTATAGTTACTTGAAATGTACAAAAAATTAATTTTTTAAGAATTAGTAACACAAATTTTGCCTAATTGTAACATGCATTTGCCCAAATTGTAACATACCCGGGAGCGAAAAAACATATTATTAACATAAATCAACAAAGAGAATGAAAAATAAATTAAGTAACACATATTTATACTTGTAGAAATATATATTTTCTTTATAGTTACTTGAAAAGTACAAAAAATTAATTTTTTAAGAATTAGTAACACAGATTTTGCCTAATTGTAAAACGTCTTTGCCCAAATTGTAACATACATGGGAGTAAAAAAACATATTATTAGCATAAATCAACAAAGAGAATAAAAAATAAATTAAGTAACACATATTTATACTTGTAGAAATACATATTTTATTTATAGTTACTTGAAAAGTACAAAAAATTAATTTTTTAAGAATTAGTAACACGGATTTTGCCTAATTGTAACACGCCTTTGCCAAATTGTAACATATCTGAGAGCGAAAAAACCTGGAACTACAAGTTGCGCGAATTTTAGAAAAAAATGTCCAAATCTGACCCGACCTGGTTTAGATCCGCGAATTTTTAAAAAATGAATATTTTTACGGTAGAAATTTCTACACAAATGTTGCTCATTAATATATATATATATATATATATATATAATATGACTTAGAATATTTTTTTTAAAAATTTAAGTAACGTTTAAAATCGAATTTTTAAAAATTAGTGATTTTTAGCATTTAGGACTTTTAAAATCTATATTTTTTTAAGCTTTAAAATCCGGTAGATTTTTTAATTTTATGATATAAGAGAAAATAAAAGTAAAATAGATTTTTTTGGAGTAAAGATATAATAATATTTAATTAATATATTTTATTGGTTAATTTAATTTACAGGGTTATAGAGTTAGGAATTTAAATTTAGGTTTTTAAAATACAAAATATATATAAGGAAGAAAAAAAATATTTACCTCGATGAACGTTAGGTGGAAAATTTGTCATTAGAGTTGCCTCAGCGTTGGAGTAAGATTTCAGCGGCAAAGTTCATTTTGCCATTTGATTTGGTCTCACCTCTGGAGATGTTCTTAGTGAAAGAATTCCATGTCAGGTAAAAACCTGAATTTATTTAGTCTTTCTGTTACTCTCATCTTCGCATGAGCATGATCCTATGAAAAAATACGTCTAAAATTTAAATTTGTAAAAAAATATAAAATTTATTTATTTATTTAATTTCTACGACAATTAGCTAGCCATGGTGAGAAAGGGAATTTCATTCAATTATAGCCATTCATAAAAAAATCGATCTTTTAATCTCTACCATAGATTTAGTCTCAAAAATAGTGACGGTATAAAAAAGCACAATTAATGTGCATTCAATTATAGCCGTTGATAACAAATTCGATCTTTTAATCTCTACCGTGGATTTAATATTAAAGTAGTGAGTGTGTAAAAAAGTACAATCCGTGTGCATTCAACTACAACAGTTGATAATAAGTTTGATCTTTTAATCTCTACCGTTGATTTAATATTAAAGTAGTGAGTGTGTAAAAAAGCACAATCCGTGTGCATTCAACTACAACATCTTTCAATCTCTACCATAGATTTAATATTAAAGTAGTGAGTGTGTATTAAAGTACAATCCATGTGCATTCAACTATAGCCGTTGATAATAGATTCGATCTTTTAATCTCTACCATAGATTCAATCTTAAAAGTAGTGAGTGTGTAATAAAAAATCACAATCCATTCTATAAATACTCTTTGGAGTAACTATCTCATTTCATTTTCAATATCTTATCTCATTTTATTTTCGTGTCTCATTTCTCATTTATATTTTAACAAATTTTCAATGTCGAACTTTCGAACTTCCTCTTATTCTTTTGAGGAAGATATTCACCTTTGTAATATATTTGTTGAAATCTCTCAAAATCCAATTATTGAAAAAAATCAAACGAAAAATATATGTTGGTCACGTATAGAAGCCGACTATAATTCCACTCGATCAGAGACCATCCTTAGAGGTCGAAATGGCAAATCATTGAGGGGTCGTTTTAATGTTATTAAAGCTGCAGTTAGATCATTGAATGAATGCATTGCGCAAGTTGAACGGGAGAATCCAAGTGGTACTTCAAAAGAAGATATTGTAAGTATATTTTTGTTTTATTTATAAGTTATATCTTTAAAATTTTAATTTTTTTTTCTAAATATAAACCATGCAGATGTATAGAGCAAAACTCATGTTGATGACTGATAAAAAGTATGAAAAAGGATTTAAGTTTGATCATGTGTTCACCATAGTGAAAGATGTCGTGGATGTGGAGAATAACAGTCAACGACGCAGTAAAAAAATTGCTTCAACACAATCAGATGCATCAACGTCAAATTCTCTCATTTTCTCTTCTCCGGAAATATCTCAATTCGATATCAACTTAAGTGACGAAGCCGATGGTGGTTCATCATCCCAGATGCGACCAAAGAGAATGAGAAAAGGTAAATTGAAAAGAAAAAAAGAAGATTTATATCGTGCTATAAAATCTATGGAAGAATCAAATAAAAGGATTGTCGATATAGCGACTGAATCAAACATCCAACAACAAAGAATTATAGATGAATTTGTAAGAATTCAAGAACGAAAAAATGACTTAAGAATTATGGAAAAAGATTTGACGACCATTACTGATCCGTCTAGACGTGAATGGTTTCGAATTGAACAACTAAAAATCATGCAAAAAAAATTCAATCAAACTCAATTCGGAAATCATTCCCAAACATTTGGAGATATTTGAGGATTTGGAAGCGATCTTTGAGAATACAAATATTTGTATTAGTCATGTTTAATTTGTATTTTATTTGCGTAGTTATGATTGTGTATTTTATTAATATATTTTTAATTGTGTTTTAGCCTTATATTTCTTTTATGTTCTATCATTCTATTTGCTATATTGTAATTTTTTAAATTTAAATTTCTTTTACACTTACCTTAAAAACACATCACATAATAAAATAGATATATGTATTAAAATGATAAAACAAACAAATAAAATGATTAATATAAGAAATATGTTGCAATTTGCCAAATGATTTGCATCTGCATTGGGAGGGGTTTTTGTGGAAAAAATAATTAGCCGCAGCCTTGGAAATTATCTAAAAGAAATTCAAATTGAACCCCAAATGATTTCAAATTTAACTATTACTTCCTCCGTCCACATTCTCTAAAATGTGTTGTTTTAAATAAAATAGTGATATATGAATAAATATATGTATAATTATGTAAGTATGCAATTTATATTTTTTTTTAATAGTAAGCGAATTTGTGTGAAACATCCAAATAAAAAAAGTGTGCAAATTCCTATGAGATATATACATTTTTCTTCAGGCAAGCTTCAAGATTTTGGAGGAGGAAACTCAAATTTAACTACAATTAAACATCAGTTTTACCAACTGAAGCACAAGAAGAAACAAGTTGCGTGAATCAAAATCAATAAGAGATATGTGTATCAAGTACAAAGTACACAAAACAATCATTCACTTCAGATCTCAAACCATACAAATCGTAAGGCAAATTAACTTTCTAGATGAGATTTATCCAAAAAAAAACACTTCTACAGTTTCAAATCTATAAATACATATTTCACACTGCGATCAGTCAAAACAGATGATTTAGCTTCTCAAAAGGCATCATCAATAGGCTATCTTACATACAGTTCCGCCATCCGATTTCTCATCAATCCGAACAATGCTATTTCGCCAAGCAATAGACGAAGAATAACAGTTTCCGCGACAAGATTATAGAACAATAATATGATCAAAAGAACAACAAAAACAAGAATCTGCAAAACTAGCCAACTAGTAGGGCCGTGGAAATTGCTACCTGCATAATCAGCCATCAAAACCAGATACCACATTGACATAATGCCCGACAGAAGTCCAGATAACATCATCAACAAGAATGTGACCCCTCTCATCCCCTGCACCAAATACTTCAATGGAGAAAACCCCCTCTGAGATATCGGATTCATCAAACACAATTCCACCCCGAAGTAAATCAACAATCCAGCAAGAAAAGTCAATACGCGGAGAATAAAAACCAGAAAATATATACTATTGCACCCCAGTAGCACTAGCATAGTGTATCTCAATAGCATAAGAATTCCGAAAGCAGACAAAATGATCAGGTGAACAAGCATAGGTGAAAGAAGAGGTAGAAATGAGACAACAATGGATTTAAGGGAAGAAACAAATTTGACGGCCCTATTTTGAAATTTATCCACGGTGCTATGGGTAGTAGATGTGAGAAGATAGAGATTGAAAATGGGTGAAAGTAGAGGGTAAAGAAACTCGACGAGTTGGGATTTTCCTGCAGGGCGTGTTTCAGAGTGTGGTATTGAAAAGCTAGAAAGGAATTGGTGGTAGTATGTAAGAAGTGAAGGGGCATGTGGAAGGAGTTGATAACTGGTGGTGGAAAATGAGATGAGAACGAGGAAGGGAGCTGCCAGTGCCAAGAAATGGCAGGAGCTAACACTGATAAAGCGTGAGGTTTCGGAGAGTACTCTCAAGAGCCTTGGCATCTTGGTGTGCAGAAGGAGCTAGTGGAAGAATATAAACAGATTGATGAAAAATATAGTTCAGAAATGCAAAGCCTTCATGGTCAATCGTTAAACTCTTTCTCTGGATTAATATAATGCAGTGACATATACATTTATAGTAGAATAATGAATTCTTTCAGACAATTTATTCTATTCAAACACCATTTCTCAATCACCAATACCAGCTTTTCTCAACTACTATAAATACTGGAGCAGAAGGGTCAAAAGTTGACTTTTAAAAGTCTCCTTTTCATCGTTATCTAATCTTATAACCTGTCAGTTACAATCAGCAATATATATATATATATATATAAATCAATGCTATTACATGCAGTATCATGCCTTTTCAAGTTACATTCATACACACGTATGCGTGAAGAAATACAGGTCAGGACCTTCTAGCTATTTAAATGGTATAGTGTCCTATGCATATAAGCCCACAATGAATACCAAATATTATTATCTAAAATTTTCTGAAGAAATCTATGCAATATATTCATATTCTTGCTCGATCATGAGAATCTGTCATTTTAAAGAATACATATTTTTAGAACCCTCCAATAAAGCAACAGGCCAACTATATCAAAAAAGAATTGAAGAACAATATGATGTAAACTGTAAAGGGAGAAAATGTACATGGTGTATAATTACAACTTTGAGAAAACTTTGCAAGATCAGTGTACTTGTGAATGGTCCAACCTTCAGCATGTAAAATGGCTTCCCTCCTCAGTTACCATGTTGCAGATATTCAAGTAAGACAGTCAAACAATGTATTGGAAGTACTTTAAGCTATCATCTGGACACATATATTCCAATTAGAAGAAGCTTCATCAGCATGTTGAGTAGAACTGTAGAAACACAAGCTTTCTTCCCCTGCAGCTACCCACCAACAAAATCAAATATGATGTCATTGAACATCTGATGCCGAATCAATTGTCAGCGCTTCCAAAACTGGCTCCTTTTCCACATTGGCAGATTCCAGGCGATAAGATTTACAGCTGAAGTAAAAAACCGTGCTCATCATCGAGTCTATCAACACCAAAAATGAGTACATCACAACCAAAAGTGGTCCTTCCCATATCCTAGAAGAGCCATCTCCATAACTAAGCGTCGTTACTCTATGCTCAAAGAGACCCTCCACGAATGCCATTCCTATAGTTGATCCAAGAAATATCAAAAGCCCAACTTGAGTCTGCCCTTTAATTAATGAACTTGACCTCAGCAATGCCTGTGGCCCTGAGACATCCTCAAGAACAGATATCACAATGGCAATGTTGCAGATAATAATAGCATTTGCTATAATGATTGAGAATATCAACCCCACTACCATGGCAGGATACAGAATCAAGTCTGACGGGAATCCCATAAGAAAGAACACACAGCTAACTAAGACCAAGAGGACAATGAACAAAGTGAGGCAACTGGATAGCACCGCACACACCCAAAGATATGTGAGAGCTATTCGCTTCCAGATCTTGCGAATAATCACATAAAACTTCAAGTAATCGAATCTCTTCCTCGAATACGTACAATCAACACAGTAAACCACAGCAGCCTTTGATAAAAGTGACAATGTGATGAACAGAGGGAAGCACATTATAGCTGAAATAATCATTTCTGACAACTTTTGGCATGAATTTATGATGAAAGGCTTAAGAGCGAGCCCACTAGATTTTGCAACTAACAATAGCCGGAAAGTTAGCACCTTCACAAGGGACTGGTTAACTAACACATTCGATAGAAGCACAGCTGAAACTGGACAAATTAACACGGCCAAAATTGCCATGAAACCTGATGAATTGTATCGAAGAATCCAAACGGATTCTCTCAAAATGTCAAGTGCACTCATTGAATAAAAATGGTGATCAGAAACAACCGTCTCCAATTCAAGATTTTCAAAATCCGTCCCTTCTTCCTCGTCATGTTTATCTCTGTTTGATGCATTTGAACCGTGTCTTGGGCTCAACCCACTCAATACATCCATCTTATTTCACAATTTTCTTCCCTAAAACACCCGCCCACAAGAATTAATTGAAAGGAACAAAATTAATCCCAGCAAAACACCACGAGAATTAATCAAAACTCAAATGCATCAAATTTCATTCAGATCTAAATCAACCACAAGAACTCACTAAAGCATACCTCCAAATCACACACTGAATCCACCATTTCCACGTGAGAGCCAAAATACTTATTTAACCCATCCGCAGCATCAATCAGCAAATGCTCGAAGATTTGGGTAGAATAAAGGAGAAGATCGGGAGACGCTCCATGACAAGAATCCCTTATCAGATTAGAGCTCGTGAAAAATGACAGAAATCGCGATACGGGAGAAAGAAATCGTATTGAAAACGAGGGGAGGATCTTTGAATAAGAGTGTGAAGAGAGAAAAGGATCACTATTTCGGGATTTCGAGTGCGGAAAAAGTGAACAGAATTTTCCTTCACGTCGTTTTATTTCTATCGGTTATTTTACCCGTCAAGTTTATCCCCTGCCTGATGACATAAATGTAACACTTTTATTAAGTTACTATTAATGCTCTCTAGTGTTACCAGTGCATAGCTGCTCTATCACAAAAAAATTTATGAATAAAAAATTAATATTATATATATTTAATAACATTAAAAAGTTTATAAATTAAAGTTACATTGCAAATTATTTTAATATCAATGTATATTCTAATAATATTATTTTTACACAAATAAATTTCTACTCGTTATTTATTATATATACAACTAAAATTAAAAAGTGTAAGTATAAATAAATTTAAGGAATTGTTATTAGTAACTAATGTAGAGAATAATATTGTGATTAATGAGGCCTAAAGCCGGTAGTGCTATTGAAAGGGATTTTATTTATTAGTGATATAATAGTATTGACTTTCATATTGATTGCTTTCTAAATTTTGCTTAATTAGCTGAGATGCGTAACGACTAGGTCCAGCACAACCTAATTGACTCGGTCACGTGCAACTTTTTTAGGTTACATATTAAAGTAACTTTAGTGGAATTAAATTAAATGTAGTGTTTTATTAATTTTTAAATTAATGAATGAAAATATTTTGCAATAGAATATATATTTTGTGAGTTTTATAATATAACATTTATTATGTAATACTCCTTTTGTCCACTAAATATATGCACATTTTTTTACACGTGATTTAATGCAATATGTTGGAGGTTATTTAAGGGTGTTGGAGGTTATTTAAGGGTGTTGTGAGGTTCTTTTTTTTTTTTTTAATAAAGATCATATTTGTTTAAAACTACATCATATGCACTTTTTAAAAATATAATCTTTATTTATAAATGGACCTCACAATATCCCAAAATATCATCCGACATATTATCTTAAACCACATGCAAAAAAAGGTGCATATATTAATTTATACCCCAAAATATTTTATGACATATTATTTTAAACCACGTGAAAAAAAGAAGTGTATATATTTGATGGATCGAGAGAATATTAAAAAAAAAAAGTGAAAGTTAAATAGATAATTATAGGATTGACCCACGATGGTCACTTTTAAAAACAAAAATTATGAATCCCCATGTATATATAACTACCATATTATTTTCGCTTTAATAATTTCCGGTGTTTTGGGGTGCAATGCATCTTCGCTTTGTCGGTGTCAGTGAGAGCATCATTTTGCAGCCAAATTATATACTATTTATTCGGGTGGTGATTGGCAGATAATATTAGGAGTTATAAATTTTGTAAGTAAAATTCATATAATGTTATTTGATAGGGTGTAATAAAAAAGTTATATAAAATTAGTTCTAAAAAGTAATCTCACTTGGTAGGGTATAATATAGATAGAAAAAAATAATTTCATTTGGTAGGGTGTAATATGTAGACATATAAGAACAAAATTTTATTATTCAAGTCATACAAAAATTGTAAGGTGGAAAATGTGAGATAATTTATTACATTGTGAACAGTGAAAAGGATATAATATGACCTCTTTTTTTACAGGGTCGGCCGTATAAAAAACGGGTCAGCATAAAATTTGTACCTCCTACCAAATAAGATAAGTCAGTACAAAAATTCATATTATATCTCTTATATCACCTACCAAACACCTCCCTAATATTATATATTTGGGCCGTCTATTTGCTTGGAGTTTTGGGCTTGGTCCAATTTGAAGCCCATTAATGTATAAAATCATACGGCCCATTCAGTTAAAATCTAAATTGGGACAAAGTAGGTAATTAGGGCACGGATCGATGGCGAATTTTGGCGCGAGCTTGAAGGTAACCGTCTCTCGGTTCTCTTTTCTTCTATATTTGCTTGTGTTATGTTGTTTCTTTTTCTTCAATTTACAGTAGTGAACTGCTTGTTTATAAAATTTTCTCCTAATTTCGTCTCTCTGCGTGTGCTGCATTATCTCGTTTTTCTTCAATTTCTGGTGGGGCTGTGCTGGAAAACTGACACATCTTGATATGTAAGGTTTTGAATCTATGAATTTCACTGGGTTCATTTAATATACTAATATCCATGAAGGTTCCTTAATTATACCGGCAAATTAATAAAATACGTGCTGGAGGCTGCAAAGACAGCAAATTTGAATATTCACAGTATCGTGTATTTGTGTTCATTTTTATTAGTGTACTTCAATGATGACGTTTGATAATGGCGTGTTGTACGTTTCCATGCTTTTGATTGCATAACTCTGAGCCTAGGTGACTTAGCAATTTTTTTTTATTTTTTTTCCTTTTGCAGTGTGTCAAGTTTCCTGAAAACTTCTTGCATTTTCACCATTAATTGCTCTGAGACCGTGAAATAGAAAATTGGAGAACATAGGATGGGTGGGACTGATGGCACGTCGGATTCGAAGAGGGTTGTCTTTGTGACTGTTGGAACAACTAGTTTTGATTCCTTGGTTAGGGCTGTTGATACCCGGGAAGTTAGGGAAGCGCTGTTTAAAAAGGGGTATACGGATCTTGTCATTCAAATGGGCCGTGGGTCTTACATCCCGACAAAGGTAATGTGATACTCTTAATTGATATAGGCCCTTGATTAATTTGGTGATTGGGACATATGGTTATTTAAAATTGATTTTGAGAACTATGAAGCAGTGTGCACTTGGATAGGCAAACACGATAGGATAGGAAAAGAGAATGCAAGCTTAAATACGGCGATAAAGATGTAATAAGAGAAGATCATTTAGAAATAAGATTGGACATCATGTCTGTGCAGTGCATTTAAGCTCGAATTATCCTGCATCACTGGAATTTATAACTATCTGTTTGGATTATAATTGGGATTTGGAAGGAGCATTCACATCCTCACTTTTTTCTTCAATCTTGAGCTCACATGACGCCATTGAGCCAATTGCCACAAGTATTTGTCTCACTTCTATCTTTGCAGAAACTCTCTATAATCTTGTATTTTGTTTTTGTACTCTGAAATTTGTTGTCAGGGGTCACATTGTGTTTCTCTTATTTTGCCTCCTTTCTCAAATTTGTCCTGCCCTTTATATTTGAGATACATCATATTCTTCTTTATCTGAGCTGAATTTAGAAACTCTTACGACATGTGTGAAATCTGATTACTGAATTTAGCTTACAACAATCTTAGGCATTTGCTGCATGTCCTTAAACATGATTAATATCAGAATGATGGGCCACATGTAAATAGCATCTATTTTGTATGATTATGTTAAAGTAATGACTTCAATCATCAGTCTGCTGGAGATGATGAGTCCCTGTCTGTGGATTACTTCACGTTTTCATCAAGCATAGCTGAGTATTTGAAGTCAGCATCTCTTGTTATCAGTCATGCAGGTAGTTTTTTGTATTATCTTTTCCATTTATGTTGCCGCTTGTATTTCGTGAAATGGTCTTCTCTTCTCCTCCTCCCAGGAGCGTAAGAATGTTCATGCTTGATTTGTGAACTTAGTTTGTTGTTGTTGTGCTGTTGTATGTATTTTACATGTAACTTTCAATTTTCTAGCTCTTCAACTGCAACCAATAGGTTCTTAATGATGGCCGAGCCATAATTTCCATAAATATTTTCTCAATTTTTTGCATCTATGCTTCAGATATATATATCTCGATAAACATGAGGTGGAATTGTAGATCCTTAAAATAATTGGTGACTTTATAGTACTCTTTGAGTTTTATTCTGTTTTCCAGGCTCAGGGAGCATATTTGAGACGTTGCGCCTGAGAAAACCTTTGATCGTTGTGGTTAATGAGGATTTAATGGACAATCATCAAAGTGAGCTAGCTGAAGAACTGGCTGAAAGAAACCATTTGTTCTGTGCTCGTCCTCAGACGCTGTATGAGACCATTTCTGCAATGGACTCAAGTTCTCTCTTACCATATCAACCTGGAGATGCTACGCCGGTTGCTAGATTTATTAATACATTTTTAGGTTTCACCAATGAATGACAAAATGATATATGTAACACAAGTTTTTTTATTTTGGCATTATGACGTCTCCTTTTCTGTTAAAAATGGTACCAAAAGGCCTCAGAAATGAGTACCGCTGAACCTTGCTGATATAATTTTATTGAAAAATATGATGCAAGAAAATATGAGATGCTCAAATTTTTAGCCTTTCATAAGCATTCTGCGCTAATACATGTAAGAATTGAAACCACATATTCTTTTTTGTCTTGGAATTGTGTATCAATTTTTTTTTTATTGGATAAAAGTTGTAATTTCGCAGCCCCCGGCCCACCCAAAAAAAAAGGGAAAAGGAAAATGAAGAAAGCAATTGATTGAGGGGCCCTACCATTGGTACATTTCAGAAAAGAATAGTCCCCACATATCAGCATCAACTGCTTGACTTCATTAATCTGCTGTCATAGTTTGCTCTCTTTACAGTCTCAAAAACAAGTAGCCAAAGCCTAATCCTCAAAATGGCCTTCCCAGATATTTCCAGCAAAATATCTCAAAAGCAACATCTTTTATAGACATGTACTTGAATTATATCCTTACAGTAAAGATAATGCTTAAACAAAACTATATATGCATGTACTTGATTAGCATATTTCCACAACATGGATGCTGAACATATTCCAGAAGAACTTTCAGATTGGCAGCAAATTCAGTCCCCATTTTCCCCAATATCAGCTACACTGACCAATGTAAAAGACAATCCATCGGTCATTAAAGATGATTTCTACAACGAATCACCGGTTTTTCCACCTGGAAGTCATGAAGATTTGCCAATTATTAATCCAGAAAGCGATTGCCAGAACCTGCAAGAACCGGGACAAAACCAGACGCCCCGTGATGATGGAGTTAGGAGGTGGATAATACTGCACATGCGAGTTGTGCAAAGTGGGATTTTTCAGATTGTTGGTAGGTGTAGAAACTGTGTTAATTATGGAGTTGGATTCTGGTCATTTGTTTGGATAGCAGGTGGTGCTGCTTCTATGGTTCTGGTTTTGTTTCTGCGCAGAAGAGTTCTGATATGGTGGCAGAGACGAATGCAGCTTGATAGGGGCAAGGAGAGTCTCATGAATCTAATAAAAGAAAAGGACGAGGTTTGGACTTCAACTTCTTTACATTTCTGGTTTCTTATATTTGACTCTTTTTGAACTAAATTGACCGTCTTTAGTTCAAGAATAGCTTGATGAATTGAGGCATTATGTTGTGAAATCATAATTTTATTTTGGAGTTCTAAGGTTTATTTAACTAGCACGTCCAAAAACTAACCTAAGGTGGGTTCAATCTGTGTATTGATGCATAATATGAAGTTCATGTGATTCTGCAGAAAATCAACCAGCTTTTAATCCAGATTGCCAAAATGAATGAAATGCTGCTAGCACGTCGGAGAGTTCCTGTAATTCGAGTAAAATAAGAAACGAGGCAAGGTAATGAAGCAGGAGAGAAATGGTCCACAGCTTCGTATTCTCTTGTATGATACCTGTGTATATTTGTACTGAGAAACATAGGAGGATAGCTATATGTATGAGCATATGCCTTACAGCACATTGTACCTAAATCAGACTTGATGAATGTCTAAATGAATCTATACTTGTATGAATGAATAAGAAACTACAGTATATCATACGTTACAAAACTACAGAACAGAAATCGAAGCTAATTTTGATGCGCACTACCTTCAAGCAATGAAGTTCTTACACTAAGTTCGAGTGGCCTAGTCGTTTCGTTTCTGATTCTTTTAACATTAGGACTTGAGAGGCCTCTATGGCTAAAACCGTACATCTCTAGCAACTGATTATCCGCAAAATTGAAAGCTCGTTCCATACTCCGTAAGCATGTCTCCAACGCATAATCCCCAACACCCCCACACGGTTTGCAGCCCACGAAATGAGTCACAAATGGCCATCTCTCATCTCCAAAACCTGGACGAAACTTCTGCATATTCTCTTCGTACTGATCAACTAATTTTGTCCAATATCCATGCAGATAGTATGAATTCTCCAGAAACACTCCATCCATCCACTCATCTCTTCTTGAAATCAGCAGATATATCAGTGCAGATTGATCATCTGCTTCAAATGGTGGCCTACCCTTCAATTTTGCTGTCAGAATCTTCCCTGCCTCCTCCCGCCTACGTCCCTTTGGCCCCATTTGCGCCCAAGAATCGAGCAAATCCAGAGACCACTGACAATTCCTTAGCAGAAAACTCCCAGTATTCAAAGCAATCCAAGATTTTTCTTCAAATAACAAATTGGGAAATCCATGCACAACCATATTGAAACTGTCATATTTGGCAATTGGGATCTTGAAAAGCATATCAGTGAAAAATGCATCACTATCCATCCACCATATCCATTCAACTTCTGGATGTGCAAGCATTAGCTTCCTGATAAACGGCAGCTTCGCCCAATATCCCGTCAACTGCTCATCAAGATTAGCCATGTTATACACAATCTCTATATTGTGCATTCTGCAGTAATCAATCTTGTTCTTTATAGACTTCAACAGGTAATGATCTCCAATCGGGTTACTACAAGGACCCGGTTGGGACCCGGTTACAAGCAAGATTCTTGGTTTTCCATCAACATAATTTGGAAAACCGCGGTTTTCTTGAAGCCATCTCTGCCTTAAACCATCCCAGTTATCAATCTTGGGGCCTAGAGTGTAGGTCATATTGGAGGTGATCATTGGAACAGAATCATCATCCTCATCGTTGGCACGTATTTCGGCTATGATCCGCATCGTTTCTTCATTGGATCCGATTTCAGGCATGGATGCAAACCAAGAAATGCCGATGGTACCTCGAAAAACAAGAACAGTGATCACACCACATAAAATGGTGAGCTTGTGGGTCCTGCATCCTTGGCCGGTCGGAAAGCGGCGCCTCGTGGATCTGCCGCCGCGTGAGGTGGTGGTGGGAAGAGGAGGTGAGGCGGCGAAGATCCTTTTCAAGCCCATGTAATGCCCCAACCAAATTGTTGTGTGTGACTGTGGATATGTGAAGAATCTGAAGAGGGTAACATGAAAGGATGATTAACATGAAAATATGCAGAGATTGAAAAGAAATCATAAAATATGGAGTTCTCATCTGAACGTGCAAGGGTGTTTGTGTACGTACATCATCACATGAATGAAAACAGGGGAAATGTAACACTTTGCTCCAACTAACAAAACTACCTCGATTTAAAAAAGAAAAAGAAAGAAAGAAAAAAATAGTAGTGTTTTTTTTAATGATTCATTTTAGTATCAATTGAAGATTAAAATGATATTTACAAAAAATAATTTAGACATAATAAAGTTTTATATTAAAATAGTTAATGATAGCTTATCATGAAACTATTTTGAAGTATCAATATTTTGTTAAATGTATCTAAATACTTCATCCGTTCCAAAACTATTTTTATAATTATCCTGAGCACGTGAATCAAGAAAAAGTGAAATGTAAGTGAAGTTAAATAATAAAATAAGAAAAAGTATAATTTATTGACTTTTGTGAATGTAAAAAATTTCATTTTTGGTGTGTGGAAATAGAGTGGGTGATTTACATATAGGTTCAAAAAAGGTCACTATATTTACAAATAGGTGCTGTGAAAAAAAAAGTGCTTTTGTGTAGAAAAAAAATGTGCTTCTGTACAAATATTGTGAACCTATTCGTAAATATAGTGATTTTTTCGAACCTATATGTATATTACCCAAATAAAGTTGAGACGTCCATATAAGGAAAGTGTAAAAGTAGTTTTGAGGCGAAGGGAGTATCTATCAGGTGTATCAAAAATTGAGATCAATAAAATCTATAATAATTATAAATATAATATCAATGATCCCGATTTTTTATACGTCTGATGAAATTTTTTATACTCCTACGCTTCATTTGGATGGATGGATTTGAAAATGAATATATTTTTTAAAATAAAATACATGTAAAAACACATATATTTCAAGTTAAGAATTGGAAAAAGATGGGAGAGAAGGAACAAAAATAAGGAGAGAAAGATGGAAAGTGGTGGGGAGGAGGGATTTCAAATGATATGGTTTTGGAGGGGATTTATAATTCCTCAATTTTAAACATAAATTAAAACCTAAGTATTTGTAAATTCATGGAGAGAGTTATAATTCTTCCTATTTTATTTTGAATTAAGATTTAGAATATAAAATTAAAAAAATATACTCAATCTGTCTACCAAATATATGCACATTTTTTTGCACGTGGTTTAAGGCAATATATGGAGGGTATTGTGAGGTCCGTTTATGAATAAATATTATATTTTTAGAAAGTGCAGATGACGTAGTTTTAAAAAATATGATCTTTATTCATAAGCGAATCTCACAATATCCCTAAATATCCTTCAACATAATGCATTAAACCACTTGCAAAAAAAGTGCGTATATTTGGTGAACATATGGAGTAATTTTTAGGGAAAATACACATTTTTGTCCTATAAGTTTCATTGACTTTAGTTTTCGTCCTCTTAAGTTTTGAATTTTTGTTTTCGTCCTTTAACTTACCAAAAATTATGGTTTTCGTCCTCTTAAGTTTTGAATTTTTGTTTTCGTCCTCTAACTTACCAAAAATTATGGTTTTCGTCCTCCAACCGCCTATAACCAGTCACACAACCGGTAATACACATGTAGATCAATTTTTTCTATTTGTTAAGCGAAATACTGACGTGGGGGTATTTAGAGGGAATTAGGTCTTGATGGATAAAATACAGGATTAACCGTAAATTCTCTCACAAATCAAAACCCTAGTCGATCAAATCTAGGGATGGGGGCTTGAGAGAATTAGGGAAAAAATGAACAAAGATCCCCAAATCAAAACATCCAAAAGCCTAAATTCTTTTGAGCGCATACTCACAGTACGAAAAGGAAGAGATATGTCTTCAAGAAATTCGAATGAATCAACGAGTTTCGAGCGCAATATTAAGTGTCATCGTGATTTTGTTGCACAGTTTGTACATCATATTAAAAAATGAATCTAGACAGAAGATTCTATGAATGTAAGTATTGGACGGTATTTGAGGGGGAATTTACTGTTAAAAGTGTATTTTGTCAAGACCTAATTCCCTCTAAATACCCACACGTTAGTATTTTGTTTAAAAAAAGAAAGAAAAAATGGATCCACGTGTGTATTACCGGTTGTATGACTGGTTATAGACAGTTGTAGGACAAAAATCATAATTTTTGGTAAGTTAAAGGACGAAAATAAAAATTTAAAACTTAAGAGGATGAAAACCAAAGTTAACGAAACTTATAGGACAAAAATGTATATTTTCCATAAATTTTTATTTAATATTCATATTTGATAATTAATTTTTTTTTTCAATTCATTGTTCAACCAGAAAAAATAAATTTTAAAGTATGTTTAACATTTGCATAAAGTTTTATTTATTTATTTTTAGTTTGATATATTATACCTATAAAATTAATAAAATATAAAATAATTATGGAATAATTACAAAATGATTCACAAAATTGACAAAAATTATAAATTGGTTCTGTGCAGAAAAAAATATATTTTTGTGCGGAAAAAAATTACACTTTTGTGCAGATATTGTGAACCAATTTATAAATATAGTCACTTTTTTGAACCAATATGTAAATCACCCAATAA
Source organism: Prunella vulgaris (assembly GCA_026898435.1). Taxonomy (NCBI): domain Eukaryota; kingdom Viridiplantae; phylum Streptophyta; class Magnoliopsida; order Lamiales; family Lamiaceae; genus Prunella; species Prunella vulgaris. Next base: position 1,592,890 of record JAPKLY010000010.1, read on the forward strand.
TTATTATGCTAGTGAAGCTTTAAAAAAATAAAGAAAAATGGATAAAGCCTTGAATTGAGACTAAAATAATAAAATTAGATCTTAAATTGAGAAAAATTTAAAATGTAGATTTTTTTTAATTTTTTTTTTATATCATAATAGGGTATAAGAAATACCCACAAAACAAGTATATCAAAGTTTCAACCTCACAGCAGCAAACAAAAATTACAACAATTCTCCGAGACAACCCAAACACTAATAGTAATTATTTACGAAACATGCTAGGATTTTTCGCCTATCCTTCAAAGGATCCAGAAGTCTCCTTATAACCTTTAGCCACAAACCAACTCCAAACACGAGCCTTCAATTCATCCAATAAAGTCTTACCATCAACAGCCTCTTACAAAATATGACACCATTTTTTCCATAGGATCCAAACCGCACACAAATATACACGCACCACAAGATTTTTCTCATCATTCCCTTTGATTAATCTACTAAAAAGAAGTAAATTCCTGGTAGAGCTACTTTATTTCCCAAACACTCAATGCAACTCTTCAAAAAATGATATGAAAAAGAGCAATCGAGCAGGACATGAGATACCGTCTCGTATGAGTTATGACAAAATATCCAATTGAGATTGACCTGAGTGTGAAGAGCATTTCGGCTGATTAAATTGGAAAATGTTGGAAATGCGGTTCCAAAGAACACTCCAAGCATGTAAATTGATCTTCGGGGGAACAAGATTATTCCATATAAGTTTGAATTCTTCCTTTTTCTCTCTATCCACCACAGTAGCTTGGTTCAAAACCTCATAAACACTTTTAAAATGTAGATTTTAATTTGACACACTTCAAAATTAGAATCTTAAATTGAGACTTATCTTAAAATTTAGGCCATAATATGAAAAATTTCCGAATATTAATATTGTGAATTGATATTTATTAATTTTTTTATAAATATTATGAAAATATAATTTTTTCCGAATATCAATATCGATAAGAAAAAGTATCAGAGATATTTTCATAATTTTGATATACTACGTCGTTCGGCGAGCAACTTTTTTCTTCTAGCCTTCTTCATTAAATTTTATTTTTAAAATAAGTTCTATCATTCTTCTCTTTCCAGTTTCCGATACTTTTCCTATTTTTCATCATTTTTAATATTTCTCACTGTTACTCCCCGCAACCAGTCAACAGGAAATCCACGGCGGTTTTTTTCCCAGACATCAGTCCGGCCACCGGGATTTCCTCCGTCGAGCACACGGATCTGCACTGCACTAGTCTTCTGTGCTTGTCAGGGGTGAGTTTATGCACCATTGTTTCCTTGAGCTTTTGTATGTGAAGAATTCTGATTTGAGAATAACATTTGCTAAGAGAAATATGCTTCCGCTTCAGAAGTAAGCTGTTAGATTTCTCTGAATTTTGTTACTGCATTTAATGGTTTGAACTTAGGCTTATATCTGAATGGGAGTGGTTTTGTAATGGGTTATTTTTTCAAGCGATTGCTGGAGGTTATTTATAGTACAGCTAGTAATTGTGGTTGTAAATTCTAATTCATGCTAGCAAATAAATCTATGTTGCGATTCGGTGCAGTAACTAGAAGCTGTACCTGTCGTTTGATTTAATTGTTTTAGGAAAAGGAAATTCTCACTGGAATGCTAAATCTGATACCCAAAATGTGATATAATTTCAGCCATCAGCACTCCAGGCTCTAGTATTGAGGACTATTCGTTTCCTCTTCCGCTGAATCTGTGGAAGTATCATATAGTTAACTCTGATCCCCTAATCTTCACTCCCGGTCCTGGCTGATGTCTCTCAAAGGTAGGCGACTTCATTACTTTAGATTAAGAAGGGGGAATTAAATGTTGTGAAATTGTTTGGAAGAGGGAGCCATGCCAAACTTAAGCTTGCAGAACTTTTTATTCTCCCCTCTTCTACTTTGGTGTGTAAAGATAGTGTTATAGGAATGCCTTTTTTTTTTTTTAAATACTTGCCTTATCTGTATTCCTGTGGCTGATCTATATGTCATATACCATTTTCATTTCTTCATTGCTCTTAATGGTTTTTTTTTTTTTCCGGTTTTCTAAGTAACTTTTACAGAATATCGACAAACAAAGGCTTGTAACACTTCCCCCCCTCCCCTTTTTTTCTTAACTCATGCATATTGCATTGTTCAACCAATTTTTTTTTATCTCTTAAGTTTCATTATGATAGTGGTGCATCACCCTGCATTGTTATCTGCTGGAAGGTGTATGTTAGTTCATTTATTGATTTGGATGCATTAGTTTATTGAATTTAATATTGACGAAACGTTTGCTTGTTGGTTTGCTGTTTATCATACTCTGTAATAAATTCCTTGAAATTAATGGGTGAAGACATACAGCACCAATTATCTTTAGTAATTAGTTTGTCTTAAAGCATGATGGTAACAATAATATCCTAGTATGTCATGTTGCTGTAGCTGCTGGTGAAGTACTCAATGACCCTTTCATTGTTGTTGGGCTTAGATTTGCATTAGACATTCATGTCTGATCCTCAATACTATTCTATATTTGAATGCCTGTTTGAGAATTGATATGTTATGCTGGTAAAACTAATGAAGGTTCCTTGGTCTATAACCTTCTATTGTTTGTAAAAAAGTTACAGTTATCATGAATTCTGACAAGTTGCTTCTTTTTACTGCTCTAATATCCAAACACTGTATCCTGATGCCTTTTTCCTCCTTGATTTCTTTTCTAGATCAGTAGTTGGTTGATTGCATTCGCTTGCTTCCCATCAGAACATTTTTTGATTAGTTGTTGAAGTGGCAATTTTCTTTTAGTGATGGGACGTTTAAGTCTGCAATGTAGCATCAATGCGATTGAGGAGGAGCCAGAAGACTGTGAGGCTACCTCATCTAATAAGGCTGCATTGGGATGCATGATTAATTCTGAGATAGGAGCTGTGCTGGCGGTTATGAGGAGGAATGTGAGATGGGGAGGTCGTTATGTGTCTGGTGAAGATCAGTTGGAGCACTCTCTCATTCAATCTCTTAAAACCCTGAGAAGACAAGTATTTTCATGGCAACATGACTGGCAAACTGTCAATCCTTCCTTGTATCTCCAGCCATTTCTTGATGTAATTCGATCAGATGAAACAGGGGCTCCAATTACTGGTGTTGCTTTGTCATCTGTTTACAAAATCTTGACTCTTGAGGTGCTGGATGTAAATACTGTCAATGTTGAAGATGCTATGCATATGGTAGTTGATGCAGTTACAAGCTGCAGATTTGAGGTAACTGACCCACCATCTGAAGAGGTTGTATTAACGAAAATACTTCAGGTTTTATCGGCTTGTATGAAAAGTAAAGCATCAGTTATGTTGAGTAATCAGCATGTTTGTACCATTGTGAACACCTGTTTCCGGATAGTACATCAAGCTGGAACTAAAGGTGAACTCTTACAGCGGATAGCTCGTCACACGATGCATGAACTTGTTAGATGCATTTTTTCTCACCTTCCAGATGTTGACAATACAGAGCGGTCACTGGTTAAAGGAGGCAGTTCTATAAAAAACGAGGTTTATACTTCTTCTTTCTTTCTCTCTCACCACACTTTTATTTAAATTGTGATTTTCTGGAAGGTCTGCTCTGTCATTCATCTTTCAAGATCACTGGAGAAGGACTGAGTCTTTGTGATGACTCTTTGGTCATTATGTATATCTACCATAACCAGAGATTCTAGGTCCCAATTTAAGATTATAAAACTTCTCATTTTGTACACTAATCTGTTTGTGTTCTTACATATAGGTATATTATTTGAAGAAAGTATGCTTATTCAGCTTTTAGGTTCTAATTATTATCACCACTTCCACGTTTGGTAAAACTACAATTATTTAATTAGAAAAGCTGACAATGTTCCCTCTAATTTGCAAAATTCATAGTGTGTTATCCATCTTGTGATGCTTCTAAATAAATGATCGACCTGCATTGTTAATATGCCTCGGACTTCATGGGGATTTTTTTATGCTTTTTTTTTGTTTAGCTTATTTGCAGTTTGGAACTTTACATATTTTCTTGTTGCAGGCTGCTGGAATTGACACTGATTACAGTTTTGGCAGCAAAACAGAAAATGGCATTGGAACTTCTGATTATGATGGCCAGTCGTCTGGAGCTTTTTGTTCTGCTGCATCTGGCCTCATCAGCGGTGGGATGGATGAAAGTGGTGCCAGGACTGAGAATGGAAAAGATGTAGTTCCTTATGACATGCATTTAATGACGGAACCGTATGGTGTACCCTGCATGGTTGAAATATTTCATTTTCTTTGTTCATTGCTTAATGTTGTTGAGCATACGGGGATGGGTCTCAGGGCAAATTCTATGGCATTTGATGAAGACGTACCTCTTTTTGCATTGGGTTTAATTAACTCTGCAATTGAATTAGGTGGTCCTGCTATACGACATCATCCAAGGTTGTTGAGTTTGATACAGGACGAACTGTTTCGTAACCTCATGCAATTTGGGCTTTCAGTGAGTCCCTTGATTCTTACTATGGTCTGTAGCATTGTTCTTAATTTATACCAGCATTTGCGCACCGAGCTTAAGCTTCAGCTTGAAGCATTCTTTTCCTGTGTGATCTTGAGACTTGCACAAAGTCGATTTGGGGCTTCATACCAGCAGCAGGAGGTTGCAATGGAGGCTTTAGTTGATTTCTGTAGGCAAAAGAGCTTCATGGTAGAGATGTATGCAAATTTAGATTGTGATATAACATGCGGTAATGTGTTTGAAGATCTTGCTAATTTGCTGTCAAAGAGTGCTTTTCCTGTGAATTGTCCTTTGTCCAGCATGCACATTCTTGCCTTAGATGGTCTGATTGCTGTGATTCAGGGAATGGCTGAGAGAATAGGCAATGGATTAGTTTATGAAGCAACTCCTGTAAATCTTGAGGAGTATACTCCATTCTGGATGGTGAAATGTGAGAATTATGATGATCCTGATCATTGGGTAACTTTTGTTCGCCGAAGAAAGTACATCAAAAGAAGGTTGATGATTGGAGCTGATCACTTCAACCGGGATCCCAAGAAAGGTCTAGAATTTCTTCAAGGAACACATCTGTTGCCTGAGAAACTTGATCCACAGAGTGTGGCTTGCTTTTTCCGCTATACTGCTGGTCTAGATAAAAACCTTGTTGGAGATTTTCTTGGGAATCATGATGAATTTTGTGTTCAGGTTCTACATGAATTCGCTGGAACATTTGATTTTCAGGACATGAACCTGGATACTGCATTAAGACTCTTTCTGGAGACCTTTCGACTTCCTGGAGAATCTCAAAAGATACAAAGGGTGCTTGAGGCATTCTCAGGGAGATATTATGAGCAATCACCACTAATTTTAGCCAATAAAGATGCTGCTCTTTTGTTGTCTTATTCCCTTATAATGCTCAACACAGATCAGCATAATGTTCAGGTGAAGAAAAAGATGACTGAAGAGGATTTTATCAGGAATAACCGGCACATAAATGGAGGCAATGATCTCCCACGGGATTTCCTTACGGAGCTTTACTACTCCATCTGCAAGAATGAGATTCGAACCACACCTGAGCAGGCAGCTGGTTTTGCTGAAATGACTCCTAGCAGATGGATAGATTTGATGCATAAGTCCAAGAAAACTTCTCCTTACATTACTGCTGATTCCAGAACCTACCTTGACCATGACATGTTTGCGATCATGTCTGGTCCAACGATTGCTGCTATCTCCATTGTATTTGATCATGCAGAGTATGAGGATGTTTATCAAACATGTATTGATGGATTCTTGGCTGTTGCTAAGATATCCGCCTGTCATCATCTCGAAGATGTTTTGGACGATCTTGTTGTATCTCTATGCAAGTTCACAACACTACTTAATCCTTCATCAGTAGAGGAGCCTGTTCTAGCCTTCGGTGATGATGCAAAAGCTAGAATGGCAACTGTTACAGTTTTCACTATTGCAAATAGGTATGGGGATTTTATTCGTACTGGTTGGAGAAACATCTTGGATTGTATCTTAAGATTGCACAAGCTTGGCCTTCTACCCGCTCGAGTTGCCAGTGATGCAGCTGATGATTCTGAGATGTCGTCCGACCCTGGACATGGGAAGCCTCTTACAAATTCACTATCTTCTGCTCATATGCAGTCTATTGGTACCCCTAGGCGATCTTCTGGTTTGATGGGCCGATTCAGCCAACTCCTCTCTCTGGATACTGAAGAGCCAAGGTCTCAACCTACTGAACAGCAATTGGCTGCTCATCAACGCACTCTTCAGACAATACAGAAGTGCCACATCGACAGCATCTTTACCGAAAGCAAGTTCCTGCATGCTGATTCATTATTGCAGCTTGCACGAGCGCTAATATGGGCTGCTGGGCGACCTTCGAAGGGCAACACCTCACCCGAGGATGAAGACACTGCTGTCTTCTGCTTGGAATTGCTAATTGCGATTACATTGAACAACCGTGACAGAATTGGACTTCTATGGCCCGGTGTTTATGAACACATAGCTGGTATTGTTCAATCAACAGTTGTGGCTTGTGCCTTAGTTGAGAAGGCAGTTTTTGGACTTCTGCGCATTTGCCAACGACTGCTTCCATACAAGGAGAATTTGGCCGATGAACTTTTGAGATCACTACAGCTAGTTCTTAAGCTAGATGCACGAGTTGCTGACCAATACTGTGAGCAGATTACTCAGGAGGTTAGCCGTTTGGTGAAAGCAAATGCAACCCATATTCGGTCTCCAATGGGCTGGAGAACTATTGCTTCTTTGCTCTCGATTACAGCTAGACACCCCGATGCTTCAGAATCAGGATTCGAAGCCCTCTCATTTATAATGGCTGATGGGGCCCACTTGGCCCCAGCTAATTTTGTACTTTGTGTAGATGCAACAAGGCAGTTTGCGGAATCTCGTGTGGGACAGACTGATAGATCGGTCCATGCTGTGGATCTAATGGCGGGGTCTGTGTCTTGTTTGGTAAGGTGGGCCCAAGATGCTCAGGAAGCTATGGCAGAAGCAGAAGCTGCAAAATTGTGTCAGGATATAGGGGAGATGTGGCTGAGGCTTGTTCAAGGATTGAGGAAAGTTTGTTTAGACCAGAGAGAAGAAGTTAGAAACCACGCTCTTCTATCATTGCAGACGTGCTTAACAGGAGTCGATGAGATTTGCCTTCCAATAGGTTTTTGGCCGCAGTGTTTTGAAATGGTCATATTCACAATGCTCGATGACTTGGCAGAAATTGCACAGGGGAACCCTCAAACTCAAAAAGAGTTCCGCAACATAGAAGGGACACTTGTTCTCGCTTTGAAACTGTTAACCAAAGTGTTTCTACATCTACTCAATGATTTATCACAATTATCGAGCTTCTGCAAACTGTGGCGCAATGTGATTGGGAGAATGGAGAAATATGTGAAGCTGAAGCTCAAAAAGGGTGAGAAGCTACAGGAATTAGTACCAGAACTTCTCAAGAACGTCTTGCTCGTGATGAAGATGAAGGGAGTGCTTGTTCCGACTAGTACTCTTGGGGGAGATAATGTGTGGGAACAAACGTGGTTGCACGTGAATAAGATATTTCCATCTTTACAGTCACAAGTGTTCCCTAATCAAAATTTGGAGTCGAATCAAACAGAGGAAACACGGTCTGCTCAAAACGAATAGCAACACAAGTATTCCTGAGTGCTACCTTTATGTTTATTGAATGTGTTTCATTTTTTTTCCACCGAAATCTTACTGCACTGCATCATTAATAGTATAGCCAGTAGGTTGGGTCTTTTACCATTTACGAGTGGTTACCTTGTAGGATTTGGCGTAATTTTGGTCGTCTTCTATTAGTAGTATGAAGACGACGACATTGGCTTTGTTTCTGATGCAGGAAGTTGAGTGAGTGTCTTCTTGCCAGAAATTGTAGCAGATTGCTTATATTGAGATTGTACAGAATGTGAAACTCTCTTAACTTCCGTCTCTGCGCACTGCATTTCATGCTACATTTCGGTTCTTTTTTTTTTTTTCTCTCTAATTCATTGTTAACCAGTTTTTCATCATCTCCGAATTTGTTCCTACTCTTCCCGTCCAATAACAAGGTCCTTTCTCTCGACTTATTAAAGTCGTTTAATAAATAGTCAGATTTTGGCTATTTTAGAGGTAAATGTAAATGAGCTAGATTTTGGCTATTTTGAAAGCACATTTACTTAAGCAGCACAAATTTCATTTTTTTTAAATGTAACAATTCGGCATATTTGACTATATTAATAAATATATAAATTTTATATTATGTAATATATAAAAATAAAATACATATAGTACTCCTCCGTCAGTTGATCAAATTGATTATCGGAATACTAACCCAACCAGACAATTTAGAGTTCCATTCACTTATAAGCGAAAATTATACTATCACAATTTCAAAATTATTGGCACATTTGTATTGTAAAAATATACTTAAAAAAACACTTTTAAGTAAAATAGTAATATATATATATATATATAAATATTAAATTAATTAAAATAGATGAATAAGATAAATATAAATAATTGTGGAACGGAAAGAATATACTTTCACTATATTGGAGCAATTTGCATTTAATAAAATGACAATTTTTTTAAAATAATATATTTTTAAATAATATAGTAATATATGCATAATTTTATAAGTATATATATAAATTAGTATTTAATTTTTTTAGTAATATAAAAATTTATATGAAATATTTAAATAAAAAATAAAAAAAGTGTGATTGCTATAGAACAGAGTATTTGACAATCTTTAGTATAATTTATAGGGTAATTGGCCCTTGGATACTGTATATGCAAACATTTTATTCCTAACCCACACACAAATTTTTCTTTACTACTAACACACTAACCTATTATGTATAGGCCCCCACACCCTACTCCACACACCCCTCCACCCCCAACTTACATATAGCCAACTTACACCTATTACCTAAGTCAATAAAACTAAACTGAATGCATTGGTATTAGACAGATTTTTCCCATTTTTTTTTTCTCTCTCTCTTACCGGCGCCCCACCCCAAGCAAACCCATTTACAATCTCAATTTCTATCTCTATTATGTATTAATAAAGTTACTTTATTTCTTCTTTCTTTTTTTTTTATATTCTTTTTGCTATTTTATTATTTTAATTTTATTTTAATATTATTTTTATAAATTTATTAAATTTCATTTTTTTTCTCTACTTTTATACTAATTTTTTTTTAATGCTTAATATTTAACTAACAATTCAAATTTTTAATTTATAAAAAAAAAATATGTACCATTAATTTTCCCAACAAAAAGAATTAAAAAATTTAGATTAAAATTGAAAAAAAAAGTTAAACAACGGAAAAAAAAAGTCAAACACCGAAATATTCATAAGTGCAAAAAAGATAAAATAAAAATTCAAAAAAGATTCATAAGTGCAATGGAATATTCACAAAGGAATATTCATAAGTGCAAAAAAAAAAAAAAAAAAAGTCAAACAACAGAATATTCATAAGTGCAAAAAATATTAAAATTAAAAAGTTAATACTCTTGGTAAGAAACCAGTGGCACCAGTTACAAGAATGGACCTAATCCTCTAGGAACTCTAGGATGCTCTCCGTTACAGAAAGTGTGAATGTGTGTTTTTAGAGAGTTGTATGCACAAGGGAGAGATATATAGAAGAGAGAGAGAGAGAAAGTATTACAGGTTGTCCTTCATATCATGTTGAGGAAGAAGAAGTTTACATAGATCTCGAATCTTGCTTCCATCTCGAATCTTGCTTCCATCTCCCCTGAAACCACAGATCTCGAATCTTGCTACCAACTCAGCGCCGACGATTATTTCATCGAATGGTCCAATGAACTCAACGCCTTCATCATCAACGGCGTGATGGAGGTTTCCAGGCTGGAATGGGCGTCGATTTGGCGTCTGAGTGCGATGGTTACGATTTACAGAGGTCATCGAGCGACGATTTCCGATGATGCGACGGCGGTTTCGGTGATGAGACGGCAAGGCTCGCCGGCTGTTGGTACGCGAATGGAGGAGACGGAACAGTGGTGTGGTTGGGCGGTTAAGCGTGGAACAGGGGTTGTAGTGGTACGAATTCAGCCTGGCTGTGAGTGGCTTCAATCGACGACGAGCAGACGACTATGAAGGTTATTTAATAGGGAGGTTTTTGGACAGCGCGTACCACCGGCTTTGCATTCTCCGGCTACTGCACAGCGTATCATCGCTCACGGCGGCGGCCACCACAAGAAAAATCGCCACCATATCCGATGAAGAAATGGGAGAGAGAGAATGTGGGGGGTTTTTGGTTTAAATGTGTGTGGGGTTATTTAATATGTTCAAAAGGTGTATATTTAGAATATGTATTTTATGGGACACACTGCAGTGGTCAATTTCGGTCATTGGGGTTAGTACCCCAAACCACCCTACGTTAATGGCACAATGGTAAATAAAATGGAACTTTATGTACTGGGGGATAAATAAGGATTTTGAGGTGGGTGCGGAGCAAAAATCTCTTAGAAAAGCACCTCACAGTTACTGACCCTAATTTATATTCTCCCGTTTGCCCCTACTAAAGGATTACTAGGAGTGAAATGAAATGCTAACAAAAGTTTTGTGGGCCAAACAATAAATTAACTTCTCTCGATTTTGGATTTGTTTTTCATTTCTCTACCACCCCGGATTTTACTCCATTACTGTTTCTTCCATATTCAGTCCAAACTCATTTTCTCTCTCTACTATCTAACCCTCTGATCTGAGTCAACTCGCTCATTAAGTTTTTCCAAACTTTCATTTTCAGGTACAGTATGCACACAGTGTTCGATTCCTTTTCACCAGGATTAAGCTAATCACCGACGATATTCTTCTCTTTAATTTGAATTTCTTACTTTTGCTAATATTTTCGTGAATTGAAGTGGAGGAAAGATGAGCCAGGTGTATGAAGGATATGAAAGGCAGTACTGTGAGCTGTCTGCAAATTTGTCGAGGAAATGCAACTCCGCCGCTGCTCTTCCAGAAGGAGGTAGCTGAAATGATCAATTTGAATTGCAGAGTTTAAATTAATGGATATTTGAGTGATCTAATTCATGGCAGTTGCTTGTATGTGTTTGTTTTTGGAATTGTTATCGTTAGTTTGTTTTTGTTCCCGTTTTATAATGTTTTTCATTTTAGGGTTTACTTCGTGTGAATCATCGGCTTTTTATCTGGATGGAGATCAGTTGAATTCGTATCAAATCTTATCCAGGGCCTTTCTCTGAGTGTTAAAAATAGTGCTGTATTGGTTGAAAGGAATGGAGTTACATCGCATCTCTGTTTGATCATTTTTCTATTTGCCCAATTTTGTGATATTTATGTGCTTAGGGATTTAACTTCTTTATTATTCTGGCATCTGAAGACTTGAATCATTTGAAGGCACCTGAGAATGAGATGTGCTAAAATTAGAGTGTTGAAGAATGACGCTAAGGATCCCAGCGTTTATATTATGAAATAATTTAGACTTACAGTGTACTGCAATTCTTAATTGTGTGACTATCTGGATCTTCCATGCTATATCTGTTAAAAATATTCTTGTTCCACTTTTAAAGAGCACTAGGTATCATTAAATTAAGAATTGAAATTGATACTGAAATTGAAATTTAGGACGGTTTTACACTCTTATTCAAACTTATGATATATTTCATGATTCCTATCCCTATGCTTCAGTTTCATTGCGAGTTATCCTTAAATATGTATTTTTTTTCTCCAAAATTGAAACACATCTGAAAATAAAAGTTGAGGTTGTTTACTTTTTTATTAAATCTTGTATAAAAAATTTGTTTTGGTGAAAATTTTCCTGTGTTTCACTTGGGATTTTCAACACTGCCAGCTGTGATAAAATCAGGAAAAATGATTCTACTGTTAGCAGCGTAGCATCAGTCCTAGCTTTTTCTGATAGATTTATTTTGCAATCTAGAATGCTTTATTTGCCTTTTCATCTCATTCTGTTTATTCTGCATTGTAATTTTTCTACAATGCTACTCCAAATCGTTAACCTTGGCTCCTAGATTTGTTTTTCATTTCCAAGAAATACACCAAAACAGCATGTCAATGTATGGGGCCAATTTATATCACTCAGCATACTTTGCATTATTGATGGTCTGAGGCAGTATTGTTTGTTTATAATCATCTTGTTGTTATTTGATCTCATTGTGGACTATGTTGTGATTTTATCATGGTCTTCAGAGAAAAGGGAGCAAGAGGTTTCCGAATTACAAGCGGGACTGGACGATGCTGATGTTCTGGTAACCTTGTCTTCAGTTGTTACTCAGTTGGAATTTTGCTGATTTTCAATCTTAAATGAATGTTTTAATTGTATCTACCAGATTCGGAAAATGGATCTTGAGGCTAGAAGTTTGCAGCCAGGTGTGAAAGCTACTTTACTTGCTAAGCTTAGGGAATATAAATCTGATCTGAATAAGTTGAAAAGAGAAGTGAAGAAACTGACTATGCCTAATTCAAACCACCCTGCTCATGATGAATTGTTGGGATCTGGAGTGCCTGGTATGCATGAGGTATGAATTTTTGCTGCTCGACTGACATTTTCATCAAGATTAACCACATTTCTTTTTTACTATGATGGGATTAAGTAATAAAACTATAGAAGTCGATACGTCAAGTAATGTTGCATAGGTATGCGTGCAATTTTATGGAATAATTTAGACACATGCTCAGACGTATCTGTATTATTCACCTACATACTCATATATACATTATTAGCATTTTGTCACCCATGGTCATTCGTTTTCTATACAAGTTTAATGTTACAAATTAAAGATAAAAAGTTTTTTCGTCCATAACTTATAAAGTGTTCACTTTTGGTCCAAAAAATTTTGACTCTTAGATTTTGGTCTCATAACTCTTCCAATTCTTGTCCTATTTTCACCGAAAAAGTGAAAATAACGTCATTTTTTGCTATGCATGCCGCACGTGGTGGTTGAATTTGAGGCTTTCGGTTTCTTTGCTGATGTGGCTGCCACATAATTTTTTTTTTTCTGTTTTGTATCTTTTTTTTTTTTCCATATTACTAAAATACTAATAAAAATCAATAACATATCAGCAAAAATGCCAGAAAGTTCCAAATTCAACCACCATGTGCACCGTGCATGACAAAAGACGACATTATTTTCACTTTTTGCCAAAAATGAGATCAAAATTGGACAACCCAAAGAGTTACGAGACCAAAATCTAAGAGTGAAAATTTTTGGGACCAAAAGCCGACATATAGGACCCAAATTTTTTTCCCTTTACAAATTAAATGGGAGATTTGTGACTGTGGAATGTTAAAATAATTAACATGGGTTATGCTTCATTTTCTTATCAACTGGAACTGTACCACAAATCTGTTAGATTTCAATTTCAGGGCTCTAGTAAGTGTACAAGTCATCCCAATTTTTTAATTGGCTATATTCTTATCTATATTCTATCAAATTCATTAATGTTATAACATCTCGCTAGTGAATCAAATTTTTTTTAGTTCTTGTTTATAGTTTAGTCTATCAACCTCCATTCTCTACCTTTCTCATTTATTATGGATGCTATTTCTTGTGGCGATTTCATTAAATTACTCTGCCAAATAATGTTGATAGGCTTCTGCCAATCAAAGGGATAGATTGATGACGTCAAATGAGAGGCTGAATCAGTCAACTGACAGATTAAGGGAGACTCGAAGAGCTGCACTGGAGACAGAAGAGCTCGGCATATCAATCCTTGGAGATTTGCATCATCAACGTGAAACCCTCTTACATTCCCACACAAAGGTATGTTGCCCCCACTCACTACATGCTTAATAAAGTCGAATGTTTAATTTTCTACAATGAATTTGATCTTTTTTTGCAGCTCTCTGATGTGGACAGTGCCATTGATAAAAGTAAAAAGGTATTGAGCTCCATGTCTAAAAGGATGAGCCGGAATAAGTGGATTGTTGGCTCCATAATCGCAGCACTTATCCTGGCGATCATTGTTGTACTCTATTTCAAACTTTTCTGATCATCCAGTTTGGCATGTTATCTTCATCGTGTTGTGGTAACTCTGTATTGTTTTCAAAAATGATATTGTACAGCTGTATTCGTTGGTCAAGACAAAACTATGTGGATTCAAGTATATTCCAGTTTATGCAAAAAGCAAAGTCTATATTCTTATGCTGTAGTCCTTAATGCTTGTATTATTAGAAATTGCCTCCAGAGCATAGCTGAAAGTTATGACACCTTGCAAGGGTGGGATTCACTCCTGTAATATAATTGACCATCGAATAATCGGCTGTGCAGAAAACGTTAGAATTTGCACACTAATTTTACTTCCTCCGTCTCAGAACATCTTGGAATTTTTTTAGCACACAATTTTATTTTAGAAAAATGGAGAAATTTAATGAAAGAATTCATTCTTTGGGTGTTTAAAGTGTTGGTGGAACATCCCAAAAGAAATTATGCAATGTATTGTGGGATGGAAGTTATACTTATGCAAGAAGAATGATTATGCAAGTTATTGTTTGTTATCTTCTTCATTCTGGATGTTCAATTCACAAAAACCAGAGGACCTTATTGAAATCAAAATGGAAGTACTACTAAATCGTGGTATTATTTGCGGAGAAGGAAAAACTAATAAAACTGCAAAGAAGCAAAATCTGGAGTCTAATTTGGTGGTGGGAAGAAGATCTCCTCAGCCATCCTCTTGGAACTGAACTTCTGCTCGACATCCGCAGGGACGTTGAAAGCTGCCTGGAGCACTTGCGGAGACAACGCCTTCCAAACAGAGGTTTTCCCAGCCATATGTGTGAAAATTGGGCTGCAGTTATATACCAAACATTCATATATTCAGTTTCACAATAAGTATCACCGAGAAATAGCAGACGAGAAAATTGAAAAGGATTACTCACTTGGGGGTTGTGATGATAGAGAACCAGTCCATACCATCAGGATCACAAATCTTGGAGACAACAAAAAACCGTGGAACAATGAAGAGGTTTCCAGCCTTGACAGTAGTTTCCAGCACACGTTTCCCATCGACACCAACAACTTGAACACGGCCACTCCCCCTTACGATGTAAGTAACCTGCAAAGCAGAATCACAAGAGAAACCTGGAGAGCACATGGCATTGCCACATAACCTGACAAGGTCAGCCCCGAGGCCAACTTCACCAACCAAGGGCAGGTTCTTGGTGTTGAGAACCACCACCTTTCCACCATTCTTGATATCTACATCCAATGGAGCTTCCTCACAGTTGAGTGCCATGCCGGTGTAGTGTTCCTTCTTCGGCTCTGGCATCTTCAGACTCGGATCGAGCTTCACAATTCCATTGCCCTTTTGGCTTCCAATAAGGGTTTTCACTACACTCTCTTCCAAGTCCCATGCCCGGCACACAAACTCAGTTGAGAATCCAGTGAAGATGCTGTTAGACCCGGTCAAGAAGAAGTCAGTGAAGGAACCGCGTTTGTGTGCTGTTGAGGTGTCGCCGAGGAAGAGAATAGCTAGTTCGGCGTCCTCCTTGTTGTACCACCAGGTACAAACACCAAAAGGAAGGGCAATGGCGTCTCCCTTCTTGATTGGAAGAACTTTCTCTTCTTTCTCAGGGAGAACAATTCCAGCCACTCCATTGCCTAAAATATTTCAAATTGCATATATCAAAGAAGATCAATAGAAGAATTGTATCACTATCATGGAACAAAACTTACTGAATCATCAAAGGAATACCAACAAATATACTTCCCAAGGATCATATAAAAGTTAAATGCGTTTGATTAAATGCTAGGGGTCAAAAATTATTGATTGAAAATTCATCTCCAGACTTCCAGTTCTGATTTGCCAGAATAATTTCAACTACCAACCAGAATTTACAAATCAAACTCTACCAATTTATGTAACCATTCACTAATCACGAGAAAGTAGCATCACTTTCCACTGACAATCGATCAGTCTTTTAAAAAAATTAATACGAATAATTAAATAATGCAATTACACACTCCAAACAGGAAATCAACCATATGCAAATCAAAATAAAAAATCACCGAAATTAATGATACCTTGGAGAACATAGGCAACCTTAGCGGAATCGGAGTAGCGAGGCAGAGCAAAGCCGTCCTTCTCAAGCACAAGCTTAGCGGCGCCGATGTTGCCTTCTTTGAGCATCGGCAGATCGTCGGGGCACCATGCGTAGTACGCGCCACCGTCTCCTCCGTAGACCTTCTTCGCCAACTTTGGTGTCAAATCAAGATCCATCTCTCTGGATTTTTTTTTTCTCAAACCAGAAAAGAAATTAATGCCAACAAATGAAGTGCGGATGATAAATGTAGCAAACGTTTAATCGCAAAGCCACTATTAATAGGGAGGTGATTTGTATCTTTTGGGTGGAATGCAAATTTTCTGTTAAATTGGATAGATACTCCAATATAATGACAAGATTCGATTTGTTTTATATTGCAAGATTCGATTTGTTTTCATAGTAGTCCTGGGCACGCGAACCAAGAAAAAATAAATATGTGAGTGTAAAGTTAAATAATAAAATTAAAAAAAATATATTTTGTTAACTTTTGTGAGAGAGAAAAGTTTTCATTTTAGGTGTGTGAAAGAAGAGTTGAGACGTTCAAATAAGAAAAGTGTGAAAGTAGTTTTGGGACGGAGGGAGTATAAATTATATTTGTATACATAATATTCTACAAATTGCAATTAGATAAATAAAATTTACATATTACAGATTGAAATTAGATAAATACAATTTACATATTTTAAATATAATTCTTCTTCAACCGAATGGATAGTGACCATGTGAAAAATTGGGATGGAGGGAATAATTCATTTCATATTTTGCTATTATAATGAATTCAAATATTTTAGAAAAGAATTTGTGTGAGGCTTCCCATGACATAAAATTGACAAAGAAAAGGTGATATGATTATATTAAAATTTAACATTATTTTTTAAAAAGTGATACTAAAATTTTAATAAATTGTGGCAATATTTAAAAAAAAAAAAAGTGATAGTCACTTTTAAAATTTTAACGAAATTATATTAATTTTTGTTAACACTTTAGCACTTTTTAAAAGCTTGAGATGAGGTGTTATATTATAAGTTTACATAGCCTAAGCTATTTTTATGCTAATACAAGTAAAGTGAACCTAATTATATCAATTGTAATAGGGGGCGCTTCTTGGTCACGTTCTGGAGCTCTAAATTGAAGGACGAGTAACTTTGACTTAATCTTCGTGGGATTCTAGGTTTTTAATGTTTGGAGCAAGCAACTTGTATAGCTCTCGCAATTGAGTTGCTTGTTCCCTGCCCACTCCATCATTTCTCTCTCATTTGTGGGCATTCATCTGTGTGATGATTATCTTCAATAATCTTTTTTATTGTTAATCTTAAGTTAATCCTGATTGCGCCTCTCAATATCTTCCTTGACTATCAACTCATAGACCTCGGCAGTTTAGGTTGATCTCGTCTCATTGAGATTGGACCTCGCCGAAGCCCAATAAATTTCTTTAATCTCGTCTGTACTTAACTGCACAACGGAAAAATCTTGCCGACCTCATGGGACCTCAACAACCTACATATAATTTCACTAAGAAGACCTCGGACCTCGTCAAACAAGGTGACGTACGAGCCCCTGTCAACAGACAAGATCTACTTTATAGAGGACCTCACGAACAAGGTGTTCATTGAATCAAATCCACCCCATATAGATGTTCTATATAGCCTTTGTAATAGCGCAAATCTATGCATTTAATGCATGAATTCGACCAAAATACTAGAGCAACATAAGAAATAATACTTATATTATAAATATGGTCAAAATCGGGTGAGTTAACTCACTTGACCATTAAGCTCCCCAGATTAGTGGGTGACCCAAATTCAATTTCTTTTGAGAACGAAACTAAAGAAAATATAAGGTGGCCTGGAGTACTTGTTATTGTTCACTTGGTGTCATTTGCATTAAATAGTTGCAGTAGTTTTTAAAGTCATAAAGTGTGATATATTTGTAATATACTCCAAAAATCTCTAAACATACCCTATTATTTTAGAAATAAAAATAGATATGAAATAAACTAATTTATTTTTTCTAAGTTTTGTTTTCTTTAATTTTAATTTTTTAAAGATTTTAGTTTTAAAATTAGTCTTTAAATGAATTGGTCAATTTTTAAAATAAATATAAAAGTTATACATACAATAGTAATTAAAAAAACTAAAATAATTAATTAAAAACTTAGATAAATATTTAAAATAATTAAAAAATTAAAAAATCAATTCTTAAAAAATTAGATAAATATTTAAATAATTAAACGTAAAAAATGAATGAAACCTAAAGAATATTAAAATAAATTAACTAAATCTTTAAATAATCCAAATAAATCTTTAAAAAAATATTTAAAGAAATTCAAATAAAATTTTAAAAATAGTTAAACCTAAGAAACTAATTTTAAAAAATTCAAACAATAATTCAGTTAAATTAAAATATAATTAACTTTCAATTTAATTATTTATGAAGTTCAGTTGATTTTAAAATTAGAAATCTAAGCTTTAGCCTATTATTATTATTTTTAAAAATTTAACATTTTTGAAGATTTTGTTGATTTTTTATATATCTTTTTAAACTTTCTTTTAAAATTATTACTCCCTCCGTCCACGATAAATTGTCCACGTTACCTTAAATGGTCGTCCACAATAAATGGTCTACTTACCTAAAATGGAAAAGTTACAATCATTATTTTCATTTTTTATATACATATACTCACTTTTACACATCACATCAAATACTTTTTTAATAATTAAAATATTTTTTTATACTAATATACTCACTTTTACACATCAACATCAACTATTCTTAATAACATTCTTAATAATAGTGAATTGCCAAAGTAGTCCAATTTTTTTGGATGGAGGGAGTATAAGTTTAATTAATTTATTTAATTTTTTCAGAATTAGTTAGATTTAGATGATTTTATTCAAATACTACTTAAGTTAAATATTTTAAAGATTCATTTTATTTTTTTATTATTTCTTTCAGATTTGTTTTTTATTTATTTTTAAAAATTTAATTTATACTTTAAATAATTTAAAATTTTAATTTTTAAATTTTTAAATTTTTTAAAATGATATTATAATTTATATTTAATATTTTTCAAAATATATTCAATTTTTTTTTTTTTATACAAAGAGTCAAAGATTTTTTTATATTATGTTTTTTAAGTGGAGAAAAATGTGGGATTGTGTTATTTTTTGTTTTGATGGAATAAGGATATTATAAGATTTAATGGGGGGAATGTTTAGTAATATATGCTAATTTTTTTAATTTTATTGAGGTATGTTTAACAAATAGGGCCTATTTAGAGGATTTTGGGATATGAATCGTGGTACTCATGTGAAAAATATCTGAATTAATTTGTTAGTTAATAAATATAAATATTAACTGAGAATTAATTGTCTCATATTTAATAATTAATGTAAAATGCTTCATTTTACAAGCTCAAGACGTCCACCATTTTCAAGACTCTTGAGATTAAAAAAATTATCCCTTTTTTTTAAAGGAAAAAGACTGTTTGTTTATGTTAGAATAAGCTAATATCATAACAAGGTAACAAACATGACAACACAGTCTCAAACATTTGCTTTAGTGAGAGACTGTCCAGCAAATGCTAGAATGCACCAACTCATTTTACCTCACATGGATTAAATATGCTTATACTTAGCCAAGTACAGCAACTTGTGAAACGTTATTTGTGATCTCATTCATTCTGGAAGTTTAATTCATCAACAAAAGAAAGAGGAGGAGGAAAATATACACTAAATTTAAATTATACTATTAAAAAGAAAACTAGAGTAGCATCAATGCAGTACCAAATAATCCCAAAATCAACAACCTTATTAGCAGAAAAAACTAAAAACTAAAATAAAAAAACTAATATAAACTGCATTGCTGGAGCTCGATTCTAATTTGGTGGTGGGAAGAAAATCTCCTCAGCCATTCTCTTGGAACTGAACTTCTGCTCAACATCCGCAGGGACGTTGAAAGCGGCCTGGAGCACTTGAGGAGACAATGCTTTCCAAACGGAAGTTTTCCCAGCCATGTGTGTGAAAATTGGGCTGCAATAATACGCAACAAATCACATATTCATTCAATTTCACAAAAGATATGACAACATATATGTTCAACTTAGTAAATGGAATGGTTACTTACTTGGGGGTTGTAATGATGGAGAACCAATCCATACCATCAGGATCACAAATCTTGGAGACAACAAAAAATCGCGGAACAATGAAGAGGTTACCAGCCTTAACAGTAATTTCCAGCACGCGTTTACCATCGACGCCAACAACTTGAACACGGCCACTTCCCCTTACAATGTAAGTAACCTGCAAAGCAGAGTCACAGGAGAAACCTGGAGAGCACATGGCATTGCCGTCCAACCTGACAAGGTCAGCCCCGAGGCCAACCTCACCAACCAAGGGCAAGTTCTTGGTGTTGAGAACCACCACCTTTCCACCATTCTTGATATCCACATCCAATGGAGCTTCCTCACAGTTGAGTGCCATGCCGGTGTAGTGTTCCTTCTTCGGCTCTGGCATCTTCAGACTCGGATCGAGCTTCACAATTCCATTGCCCTTTTGGCTTCCAATAAGGGTTTTCACTACACTCTCTTCCAAGTCCCATGCCCGGCACACAAATTCGGTTGAGAATCCGGTGAAGATGCTGTTAGAACCTGTCAAGAAAAAGTCGGTGAAGGAACCGCGCTTGTGTGCTGTTGAGGTGTCGCCGAGGAAGAGAACAGCTAGTTCGGTGTCCTCCTTGTTGTACCACCAGGTACAAACACCAAAAGGAAGGGCAATGGCGTCTCCCTTCTTGATTGGGAGCACCTTCTCTTCCTTCTCAGGAAGGACAATTCCAGCCACTCCGTTGCCTAAATTATAACAGAATACATCAAATGAAGATTTACACATCAACATTAAGAATTGTATCATTACCATTGAACATAACTAACTGGATCATCAATGGTAATATCAGGATGTTAAAAGCATTTGATTAAATTATAGGAGCCAAAAGTTGTAGATTGAAAATTTTACTCATCCAAATTTCAATTGATTTGCCACAATAATTTCAAATACCAACCAAAATTTTAAATTAAAATGCATATGCATCACTATTCACTAAAAGATCTACACATCAACATCAAGAATAGTATCACTATTCATGTAATCGCGAGATAATAGCGTCACCATTCACCGACGATCGATCAGCTTCAATATATATATATACAAACAAATAATACAATTGCACAGGTGAACGGATCAAACAGGAAATTAGCCATACACAAAACAGAAATTCGATCTAGAAAAGTAAATCACTGATCCATCGTTTACCTTGAAGAACATAGGCAACCTTAGCGGAATCGGAGTAGCGAGGCAGAGCAAAGCCGTTCTTCTCAAGCACAAGCTTAGCGGCGCCAATGTTGCCTTCTTTGAGCATCGGCAAATCATCGGGGCACCATGCGTAGTACGCGCCGCCGTCTCCGCCGTAGAGCTTCTTCGCCAACTTGGGTGTCAAATCGAGATCCATCTCTCCAATTTTTATTTTTTTCTCTCTCTCTCTCTCTCTAAGTAAGGACGAAAACGATGCTAACAGATCGATTGAATTGCAGGTAGATATTGTAGCAAATTTATAAGCCAACGCCTGTATTTATAGGGGGAATGCCATGTGATTAGCATTCTTTGTTTGGGGTCCATCAAAAAATCTGTTACGATTTTAGTGACATATAAGATATTAAGATTCCATGTGTTTTACATCATGATGAATCGATGATAAACACAACTCAAATCAGTTTAAATTAAAAGGAACTCATTAAATAATTAGGTGATTCACTTATATATATTTGAATAAAGTTTATTTTATGTAAACGTGACATTCATGATACAATATAATCTCCTATTAACTAATTAAATTATTTTATTAAAAATAATTGATAATAAATTTATCATGAAACTATTTTAAAATATTAAATATTTAGTTAATTGTATCAAAATATTCATCAAAAGTACCAATAAATTAAAATTAAATATAATTATAATATTATATCATTAGGTCAAATTTTCAATAAATTTTTTTAATATTCCTAATAGGTATTTGATATTTTTTTATACAAAATTTTACATTAAAACTTTGGTGCTACTCGGTTAGTTGACTTGCCATCTAAGAAATGATATCTAGTGTGATTTTAATTGTCAGCATTTTGTATTACTATTTTTTTCTAAATTTCACGCTTATCCGAATAACCTTAATTATCTATAACTATTCAAAATCAAATTTCGAATTTTGGATAATATTTGACCTCAAATTCAATCTAAATAATTTATTGCTCCCTCCATCCTCTAATGTAAATCTCATAAGATAGAGTTCACACTTTTTTACCAGAATAAATTTATAATATTTTAGATTAATAAATAAAAAATATTTTAAAATAAAATTTGTGAACATTTTATTGATGTGGAATTTATTATAAAATATTTAAAAATATAAAATTTATAAAAAGACGTGTGAAACTTATGGGGAAGAGTATTACTCCTACTTATTATGATCTTAGATAAATGAATTTATATGGATTCAAATCTCATATTCATTTTATATTATATACTAATATTTGGATCGGATTTCCTCCATTTATTATTTTTTAATTTTCTCTATTTAGTATAGATATTATTATATATATATATAATTAAAATAATTAATAAATATACATATACATATATAAAATTCATGATAATAGGTAAAATTTACACTAAAGGAAGAAAATTGAGGGAATTCAAATCGCTAATATTTTTTTTCTAAATAACGATGACGAGGCCTTACAATATCGGATAAGGATTAAACTTACTCTAATTAAGATAAATTACCTCTTAAATACAACACTTTCGTACTTTTTGCTAAGTGCTTTTTTTTTTAAAAATCTTTTTTTTATCGATAAATGTTAGTTGTTAGTGGTTAGAAGTTAGTTCACAAAGTCTCCATACACTCATATTTCCAAGACAACCTTATATCTCCCTCCTATTCGTTTCCAAGGGAATCGAACCCGGGTCACTCACGCAAGTGAGGAGCCCGGTGACCAGATGAGTTAGCTCACCACCTGGTTAAGTGCATTTTCTCTTCTTCCTCAATAATATTAATATACTCCGTCTCTGCCCATGAATTATATGCACATTTCTTTGCACGTGATTTAATGTAATTTATTGGAAGATAAATTGTGGTATTGTGAGATCCGTTTATGATTAAAATGAATAATTTTTTAAAATATATATATGACATATTTTCTAAAAATATTCACTTTATTCATAAACCGTCCTCATAATACCCCAATTTATCCTCCCACTTATTACATTAAATCCCGTGCAATGCATATAATTAGTGGAAAGAAAGAATATATAAAAGTAGGCGGTCACTAATCTATTCACTAGCATGACACAAATGTACATAGGATGATTTACATATAGGTTCAAAAAAGTCACTATATTTACAAATAGGTTCAAAATATTTACATAGAAACATATTTTTTTTCTGCACAGAAGTATTTTTTTTTTTTTCTGCATAACACCTATTTGTAAATATAATGACTTTTTTGAACCTATATGTAAAACACCCATATATATATATTGAAATTCTCTCCTCTCTATTAATAAATCGACAGCCCAGGTAGTGCACATAAAAATATTTCTTCCTCTCTCCTTAATTCGTCTCTCTAAGCTTCAATTCATTATTCATGCTATTTCCATGAACCATAGATTTTCTCATTTCCTCTGCAGAGCCATTTCACTCTATTCCTACTGAAATCCAAGCTGTGAGACAATAAATTCGAATTGTCATTACATATTTAACGATGTTTGAATGTTTTTTTTATTTTTATATTTTTTATCGGTAAAAGTAATTTTATTGCATTGAAGAATTTAGGATACATGTATGAGAAATACCCTTTAGAGTAATACATTATAAGAGAATTACGCACCAAAACACTACATAAACTTTAACTTTCGATTCTAAACTCCTAAAGTCACTCTTGGGTTGGTTACCCAAGTTTGACAATTAAAATCTTTGTACCTTTTCTCTTTAGCCAAGATCCAACTCCAACTTCTCGCCTTTAATTCATCCAATAATTTGCTTATATTGCTCTCTCTTTGCTTGAAAATAATTTGATTCCTTTCTTTCCATAGAAGCCAAATTATGCAATCCCATAATATCACAGCTACTGTTCTCCCTTTCTTCCCATCAAGAATTCTACTAAAATGTAGAAGATTCCTCAAAGGATTCGAGGAGAAAACAATATTTACTCCCCACCATCTCATAGTCTCCATCCACACCGAATATGCAAAATGGCACTCAAACATAGTATGCTTTATCGATTCAGATGTAATACCACAGAAAACACATTTGTCATCATCATTTGGGCCAAGAATACCTATTCTTTTCAGCTTGCTTTTGGTAGGAAGTCTATTCCTCAGCACCCTCCATGCATGCACACTCACTTTTCTAGGAATAAACTTGTTCCAAATCAACTTGAATCCTGTCTCTCTCTCCTTACTCCTTGGCTCTTGATGTTCCTCTTCCTTTATCCTTGCATAGGCATCTCGAACTTTAAAGGTGCCGTCTTTTCCTCTTTCCCATCTCCACGTGTCTATCTTCTCCGCTTTTGGGATGAACCTGTTAATTACACCAAGTAAAGCATCAAGTAAGGATTTTTCTCTATCAAAAAGATTCCTTCTCCATGGCAACCTCCATTGCCACTTTCCCTCAACCCATACACCCATCTCTCCTACGGAGCCTTCTTTTAAATTGCTTAAATGAAACAGTCTATTAAATCTATTTTTTAAACACCCCTCTTCCCCAGCCCATTTCTCCTCCCAAAACAAAGTATTTTCCCCATTTCCCACTACTTTCCTAATGCCGTCAAAAAACCATCTGCCCCCTCCACATCCTCCAGCCGCCTTCACTATCTCTCTCCACCACCCGCTTAAATTCCTCCCTCCCCCCGGCATGTTGCCCAAAATCCCCTCCCCCCAAGAGACTCCGTGTCTCGACTCAATGACCCTAGCCCAAAGACTATCTCTTTCATTTAAAAATCTTCACACCCATTTGCTAAGCAACACTTTATTGAAGCTATCTAATTCTTTTACCCCCAAACCTCCTGTGCTTATTGATTTGCAAATATCACCCCACCTAACCCATGCTATTTTCTTCACGTTCTCACTCCCCCCCCCCCCCAAAAGAGATTTTTTTGGAGTTTCTCTAGTTCATTCCGCACACTTTTTGGGATCCTGAAGGTGGACAAGTAATAAATCGGGATTGAATTCAGTACCGCATTGATCAAAACCAATCTTCCCCCAATAGATATATTCATCTTCTCCAAATTCCTTAATCTGTTGCGAATCTTAAGGATAACTGGTTTCAAAACTTCCACTTTGCTCACATTTTTTCCGACCGGTAAGCCTAGATAAAAGAAAGGTAGTCTTCCAGTGTTACAACCCAGCAAAGAGGCCATATTCTGCAGCACTGTCTCTGGTGTGTTCACTCCAAACAGAGAGCATTTGCTTAGATTCACACTCATGCCTGATGTCCACTCCCAAAGGCTGATAAAATCCCTAAGGAAAAAAATATTCTTTCATTGGCTGCTCCCAAGAAAATTGTGTCGTCAGCAAACTGGAGGTGTGACACTCCTACCTTTTTTAGTCCGATGAAGGTTGGGGTATATAGGCCTGCGTCCACTGATCTTTGAAACAGTAGGCTGATCCCTTCTGCCGCCAAGAGGAAAAGAAAAGGAGAAAGTGGGTCTCCTTGTCTTAAACCCCTTTCCAACTGGAATTCTCCTGTCGGGCTTCCGTTTATAAGAACCGATGCACATGCTGATGAAATGCACGCCATGATCCATCTGGAATGGAATCCAAATCCTTTCATCATATTTTCCAGGTAGTACCAATCGACTGAGTCATACGCCTTTGCGAAGTCAATTTTATAGATGAGCACTCATTTTCTACTTTCCTTCGCCTCCTCTATTGCTTCGTTTAAAATAACTACACTGTCCAGGATTTGTCGCCCTCCCACGAACGCGCTCTGATGAGGAGAAATTATGTTATCAAGGACTTTGCACAACCTTTTGGAGAGCATCTTGGATATGATCTTATAAACACCTCCAATTAAGGAAATCGGTCTAAAGTCACTCAACTCTGATGACACTTCTTTTTTTGGAATCAGCACTATAAAGGAGGGATTGAGGCCTTTCACCAGCTTTCCTTTGTCGTGAAATTCACTCATCAGGGCCATAAGATCTTCTTTATACACTTCCCATAACTCCTTCAGGAAAAGGAAATTAAAGCCGTCCGGTCCAGGACTTTTTGAGCTATTACAATCCTAAACAGCTTCCTTTACTTCCTCTTCTGTGAACGGCCTTGTGAGCCAGATGTTATCTTGTTGAGAAACTTTTTTGATGAATAAATCCTCCCCCCATGTTGGTCTCTAAACTCGGACTCTACTAAAATGATTTTTGAAAAACTTGAAGACTCCTTCTTTAACAGTACTTACCTCCTCTTGCCATACTCCATCCACTGTGATGCCTTGAACTTCATTTTGCTTTCTTCTTTTATTAATACAATTATGAAAATACCTTGAGTTTACGTCCCCTTCTCTGAGCCATTTTGTTCTTGATTTTTGATGTAGAAGACTATCATTCTGTCCAAGTTCCATTAGCAAGGTGGCTCTTACTTTGTTCCTCAATAATACTTCTTGTTCTTCTAGCCCAAATAATTCGTCAAACATATCCAGCCTCAAAATCTCCTCTTTATGCAAATCAATCTTGTTGTCGATCTGACCGAACTGCTCTTTGTTCCACGATTTTAGGTCCTCCTTTAATCTCTTAAATTTTTCTTTTAAGACAAAACTGCTCCACCCTTCAATCTTATAGCTTTTCCATCTTTCCTGCACGAATTCTTTGAATCCTTTCTGAGAAAGCCACGCGTTGATGCAACGGAATGGTTTGGGCCCCCAGTCCTTACCTTTCTCTTCCAATATGATAGGGCAGTGATTTGATGACATTCTCTTCAGACCCCTGAGGAACGAATGAGGCCAAGAATTCAACCAACTGTTATTCACTAGTATCCTGTCCAACCTGCTTTTACAAGAGTCATTTGGACGATACCAAGTAAATAATCTTCCATGCATAGGTAAGTCTACCAAGCCTGAGGACCTAACAAAATTGTCAAAGCTCTCCACTTCTCTTCTGTTAGGATGTTCATTTCTTCCCGCCCTTTTAGAAAAATCCCTAACCGAGTTGAAATCACCAAGTAGGCAAATATTGTGATCCTGGAATTGATTCAATGTGAGTAGAATTCTATCCCAGAGTTCCTCTCTTTCCTTTTGATCACATGGAGCATAAAAATTGATAATGACACATCTACAACCATTAGAAGCCCATGTGCCATTTACTACCAGAGCTCCATCCATAAACCAGTAGCTTGAGTTGCAAAATTTATCCGAATCCCAAATTGACACCACCCCTCCGGATCTACCCGTTGATGGTTTAAAAGCCCAGTTGAAATTCCCTTGACCCCAAATACTCCTACCCAGAAAATGATCGATATTTTCTAATTTCGACTCTTGAATGCAGCAAAAATCCACTCCATACTTCGATTTTAGTTCTCTTATCTCCCTTCTTTTCGCCCTACTCCCTAGCCCTCTTGTATTGTAGGATATCATCTTCATTTATCCCTTTCCGATGCCTCCTTTTCACTAAGCTTACTGACATCAAATTGACCTCCCTCTGGTATAGCCATTTCTTTCGCTTTCTCATTCTCAATTCCTCCAATGGATAATCCTAATTTTCTCCCGAGAGTCCTAATGTCCCCCGCTGCTTCATCCTTCCTCCCCATTTTCATTTTTCGATTCCCTTTTGATAAATTTCGCATCTTCTCTTTTTCCCATGCCTCACGTTCCTCCGCTGATGCCATTTCTTCCACGAAATTTTTCCAATATGACGGATCCCTTTTCTTCTTACCTTGCTTCTGTCTTCTCTGTTCATGCCCCCCTTTTCAATTTTATTTCTTTTCTTCCTCTTTTCCTCTCTCCTATTATCTTGAAAAAAGACTTCATCCTCCTGATTTGATTCATTTGGTGACGCCGATGAGGTTGGAGATTTTGGTGAGATGTGGCTCTCCGAGTGATTACCCGACATTGAGATATGATTAGTGGGCTTCCCAGAGTTTAGAGACTTTGTGTTGGGTACGGATTGCTTTGAACATGGGCCCAAGTTGGATGAGTTGCTTAAAATCACCAAAGAATTACTGGCACTATTTGGTCCAAGCCCAATATCTAAAATCAGTGTATCAATTTTATTATTCTCCTGTTTATTGATTGTGGGACCCTCCACTTGAAGCTGTTCCTCGATACTCGCCCTCTCATTCTCCAGTGGCGGCTGTTTCTTGGTACTCATGCGACTGATGGAATCCCCAAGATCTTGGGAGTTGACCCTTATTCTGCTGTGGTCCCCACCTTTCTCTTGAATCTCTCCGAAACCAATACTATCGCCGCCGTTCTGGTTTACCGGTGATGATATGACCGCCTCACCACCGTCAGAATCCTCCGTGATGTTGCCATGTTCTGTTGCATCTGCTAAAGAAAATATTGCCGGGTCCGTCGACTCTCTTGACCAATTTGAATCACTCTCATCCCCTAATTGGTTTGCAAATCCTTCGTTTGTAGAAAGGTCCAGATTCCAGTCATATTCTTCCACAACTTTTATTTCGAATATAGAGCCTTCTATATTGACAGAGAACTTTTGATTAATTTCACTGAAGAAGGGAATCGAAATTAAGATCCTTGCAACATCAAGTCTCTGCCTGTTTTCGGTAATCACATCCATCTTCCGATCTTTGCACTTGCTAATTTGAAGAATCTCTCTGACCATGCCTGTAGAGGAATACCATACCACCTAGTCCAAATTTTTCTTCTATGGCAAACATCTTTGAAGTCCCCCATTCAAACCAGTGTGAAATCCATTCATCGAAATCCTTTATGCATTGCTCCGTGGTTTTCTCTGAGTTGCTTCTCAAGATGACAGCGTTTTCACCTACGAGATGAATACCCAAAGTTTTACCGCTCTCGCCGAGAATTTCCTCACCATAGAACTCCCATGGGAACTCCTCCTTAATCAGACCGATGAAGCTTCCTTCTAGCCATTTAACTTCCTCTGCTGATGGTTTGAAGCTAAAATCTGATCTTGCTTCCAACTTTTCTTGTTTTTTGTCGTCCATGTTTGTTTTCTGATCTGGATTAGCAATATTAGCTACTGCATCTCTATACGTCCTTTCAGATATCCTCAAATTTCTATTCTTCTCAAAGCTGTAGTGGTATGTGTTTGTAAAACCCCTGTTGCCTCTTTCATATCGAGGGATTGAGACCCTTATTTTATAGCTTTCAATCCATAGGCTGTTCAATTTATTTAACAGCTTTTCCTTCTCATGTTATGATCTGTTAGCAAATCTTACGAAGCCAAAAGATTTCCCCTGTTTATCTCTTTTCCCTGGACAGAAAAGATCCAATACCTTTTCCACTTTGTTGAAACACTCCCATAAAACGCTCCTATTACAATCTTCAGGAAAGTTTCTGAAGAAGCAAGTGAAGGAATCTCTGCTATGGAGTTCAAATAGTTTTGAAGAAACGCGAGACTTGAATCTTGTTTCCCGAAATCCACCTCTCAAGGTTAAATTTTTGCCTCACCGGATTTCTCTCGGAAAAAGGTTTCCTACAATCTACCCCTAACCTCTCCCTCTCTCACAAAATTTCTCTCTCTAGCCATACATTCATCTCGTTTGAATGTTTTTTTAGGTTATTTTTTGTTTTGGGTTCACTTTCTTTGTTAAAATTTTGAATTGAATTGTTGTGAAGAATTTTTTTTTTTTCCACGGATTCTACCGAAAGATTGAAGGGACTCTTTTCACAGATTTCTATCGGAAGATTTGACAAACACTCTTTACCGATATAAGTCTGTTTTTGTGGTAGATAATTTATAATTGAAATTAACAATAATTTATTTTGAATTTTAGGTATGCATATTTGAATTTTATATATATTCTTTTGCACTTATAAAATATTTTTGACAATAATCTCAGTTGGTCATACTATTACCGATTGGTTTTAAAATAATAACACCCTCACTTTTTTTTTCTATTTTAATTATATATTTTGAAAATGTCTCTATTTAAATAAATTTATTCAAGTTAAATGGTGAATTATATTGTACATGCAAAAGTATGGGTCCATACGAGTGACGATTTTACAATTAAATGGATGCTGTGAAAGTGTAAATCTAGTGACTTATTTTCTTTTATTCAGGATGTTAATAAGCAGAATGTGAAGATAATCATCGTATAAATGAAATAAGATAAAACGATTAAATTTTAGGGAAAGTATTGTATAAAAATAGTTCATAATAAGTTTATCATGAACAAGTTTTAAAGTATCAAACATTTAACTAGGTGTATCAAAAATCACATCAGATGTATCAAAAGTTGAGGTCAATATACCTGATGACTATTTTGATACACTTGACCAGATATTTGATACTTTAAAACAGTTTCATGATAAGCTTATCATAAACTATTTTCACACAATACTTACTCTTAAATTTATTATATGGAAAATTGTAAAAATAAAATAAAATAAAAGTATAAAGTAGGTGTTTAAATTCTTCTCAAAGCTCGTTTATCATTTAAATATATTTTCTCATGAAAGAATATTGTTGTGAATTTGATTGACCTCAAGGCTTGAAGCTATTCAAGCAATAATCAGAACTATGAAGAACTCCTTGATGAACACAATTGGAGAAAATAAGAAAATCAAAACAACTCAAGAACAAAAGATTTACATGATTCGATTAATTGACCTACGTCCACGGATTGAGTTCCTCACTTTCACTAACTTGGAGAATATAATGTACAGAATACAATGTGTATTGCTTCCAATCGATTTCTCTCTAAGTGAGTGACTCTAATTTTAATACGACAAATGGTTGCAACTGCCAAGAATAACTGATCAATCGTCCAACATAATTATTCATTCAACTGCTTGAAATAACCAACTAAGCCACTGTGATTGAGGTTGTCTCCGTTCTTCTTTAGTTATGTGCATTCAGTTCATAAACGCCACTTCAGAATGGAACTAAAAACATCTTAAGTCTAAGTGTCTCAGAAACTGGTGTATTCAGCTCAAGATAAGTAATTCAAAACTGTGTCTTTAGGTTACTGAGCTTTCAGTAAACAAGTGCTATCAGGATCGGATCATTCAGAAAGTGAGTCAGAATCAGTGTATTTAGACTCAGTATCAAACATTTATTTAGGATCAGGATCAGAATCAAACTCTTAATATTTTAATTTTCAAAATATTACTCAAGATATAAATTCATAAAATTCAAACTCAACAATTTTCTAAACTCAACAATCAAACTCAGTTTATCTTTTACACAGCAAATCTAAAACAACAATAACTAAATGTCAGACAAGGATATCTGCAGAAATTTCTGCATATTTAATTACCTACCGTTCTTCCTACTAGATCCATTTTGAGGCCGTTTTATTTTCCTTTCCATTTCTTGACTTGGTCATAATTTTCAGAAAGTCTTGTGCTTTTAGGAGATAATTCAAGGTTCCCTGATTGTTTCAAGCTTATCCTGTCTATCATTTCCCCAAAATCTTATCCTAACAGTCTTGTAAAAACGACTAATCATTAAAAAATTACGTTTTGACTTTCAAAGTGTCAACTAAATCTTATTCTTAACAGTATTATATAAACAACTAATGATTGAAAAAAGCTTTGACTTTTAAAATGTCATCTATTTTAAGGTGAGTCTTACTCTTGTATGTATTAGTAGCACTATATAATTTAAGTGTATTTTTAAAAAATATGTTTGAGTTACACGGTACACCTGATGCACAACAGACTTTCTTTTAAAAAAATAAATTTTGCATGCACCCGGTGTACTGTTTAATTCAATTGTATTTATATTAAAAAATCACTTCTATTTTAATTTAAATAAAAATATATTTTTAATAATATTAACAATTACTTTTATTAAGATATATTGAATGATACAGTCCACCTATTACGTAAAAAAATACACAATTAAATCTAATTTAAATATCCAAGGTAGGGTCCATTTTCAATATCTTATATATTGTGGTATACTGGTATGAGGTCACGTTGCACTCCCCCCCCCCCCC